>CAJUZD010000005.1:0-145579 GCA_910592335.1 Adalia bipunctata
GATTTATTCATCAATACATTTTCCATTGAAAAATGTTCAAAAACATTCCAGATATCATTTAAATTTTGAACAATTGAGCCACAAAGAATTTTTGAACATTTAAATTTTTTCATTTCTTTAACTTTCATCGATAATATTTCGAAAAATTGTATCCTTTGATGGATGTTTTTCGGTCTGATTGATTCAATTACTCATTCTCCATTAGAAAATATCAAAAATTATTCCCGATATCCCTTAAATTTTGAGCACTTGAGCTACAAAGAATTTTTGAACTGTGAAATTTTTTCATTTCTTCAAATTTCATCGATGATATTTCAAAAAATTATACTCCTAGATGGCGGTTTTTTAGTCTGATTGATTCATTAACGCATTCTCCATTGAAAATTATCAAAAAACATTCCAGATATCCTTAAAATTTGAGCAATTGAGCTACAAATTTCTTCAACTTTCATCGATAATATTTCGAAAACTTTTATCCCTAGTTGGCGGTATTTAAGTCTTATTTATTCATTTACTCCTTTTTCATTGAAAATTATCAAAAACATTCGAGATATCCTTCAAATTTTGAACAATTGAGCTACAAAGAATTTATGAACTATAAAATTTTTTCATTTTTTCAAATTTCATCGATAATATTTCGAAAAATTATACTCCTAGATGGCGGTTTTTTAGGCTGATTGATTCATTAACTCATTCGTCATTGAAAAATATCACAAAACATTCCAGATATTCTTTAAACTTCGAACAATTGAGCTACAAATATTTTTTGAACTGTGAAATTTTTTCATTTCTTTAACTTTCATCGATAATATTTCGAAAAATTATATCCCTAGATGGCGGTTTTTAAGTCTGATTGATTTATTAACTCATTCTTCATTGAAAAATATCACAAAACATTCCAGATATTCTTTAAATTTCGAACAATTGAGCTACAAAGAATTTATGAACTGTGAAATTTTTTCATTTTTTCAAATTTCATCGATAATATTTCGAAAAATTATACTCCTAGATGGCGGTTTTTCAGTCTGATTGATTCATTAACTCATTCGTCATTGAAAAATATCACAAAACATTCCAGATATTCTTTAAATTTCGAACAATTGAGCTACAAAAATTATTTGAACTGTGAAATTTTTTCATTTCTTCAACTTTCATCGATAATATTTCGAAAAATTATATCCCTAGATGGCGATTTTTTAGTCTGATTGATTCATTAACTCATTCTTCATCGTAAAATATCAAAAAACATTCCAGATATTCTTTGAATTTCGAACAATTGAGCTACAAAGATTTTTTGAACTGTGAAATTTTTTCATTTCTACAAATTTCATCGATAATATTTCGAAAAATTATATTCCCAGATGGCGAATTTTTAGTTTCATCGATAATATTTCGGAAAATTGTATCCTTTGATGGATGTTTTTCAGTCTGATTGATTCAATTACTCATTCTCCATTAGAAAATATCAAAAATTATTTCCGATATCCCTTAAATTTTGAGCAATTGAGCTACAAAGAATTTTTGAACTGTGAAATTTTTTCATTTCTTGAAATTTCATCGATAATATTTCAAAAAATTGTATCCTTTGATGGAGGTATTTGAGTCTCATTTATTCATCAACTCCTTTTTCATTGAAAATTATCAAAAACATTCCAGATATCCTTCAAATTTCGAACAATTGAGCTACAAAGAATTTATGAACTGTGAAATTTTTTCATTTCTTTAATTTTCATCGATAATATTTCGAAAAATTGTATCCTTTGATGGATGTTTTTCAGTTTGATTGATTCAATTACTCATTCTCCATTAGAAAATATCAAAAATTATTTCCGATATCCCTTACATTTTGAGCAATTGAGCTACAAAGAATTTTTGAACTGTGAAATTTTTTCATTTCTTCAAATTTCATCGATAATATTTCAAAAAATTGTATCCTTTGATGAAGGTATTTGAGTCTCATTTATTCATTAACGCATTCTTCATTGAAAATTATCAAAAAACATTCCAGATATCCTCAAAATTTGAGCAATTGAGCTACAAATCTCTTCAACTTTCATCGATAATATTTCGAAAACTTTTATCCCTAGTTGGCAGTATTTAAGTCCTATTTATTCATTAACTCCTTTTTCATTGAAAATTATCAAAAACATTCCAGATATCCTTTAAATTTTGAACAATTGAGCTACGAAGAATTTGTGAACTGTGAAATATTTTTTCATTTTTTGAAATTTCATCGATAATATTTCAAAAAATTGTATCCTTTGATGGAGGCATTTGAGTCTCATTTATTCATTAACTCCTTTTTCATTGAAAATTCTCAAAAACATTCCAGATATCCTTTAAATTTCGAACAATTGAGCTACAAAGAATTTATGAACTGTGAAATTTTTTCATTTTTTCAAATTTCATCGATAATATTTCGAAAAATTATACTCCTAGATGGCGGTTTTTTAGTCTGATTGATTCATTAACTCATTCGTCATTGAAAAAGATCACGAAACATTCCAGATATTCTTTAAATTTCGAACAATTGAGCTACAAAGATTTTTTGAACTGTGAAATTTTTTCATTTCATCAACTTTCATCGATAATATTTCGAAAAATTATATCCCTAGATGGCGGTTTCTTAGTCTGATTGATTCATTAACTCATTCTTCATTGAAAAATATCACAAAACATTCCAGATATTCTTTATATTTCGAACAATTGAGCTACAAAGATTTTTTGAACTGTGAAATTTATTCATTTCTTCAATTTTCATCGAAAATATTTCGAAAAATTATATTCCCAGATGGCGAATTTTTAGTTTGATTGATTCATTAACTTATTCTTCATTGAAAAATATCAAAAACATTTCAGATATCCTTCAAATTTTGAACAATTGAGCTACAAAGAATTTTTGAACTGTGAAATTTTTTCATTTCTTCAGCTTTCATCGATAATATTTCGAAAAACTGTATCCTTCGATGGCGGTATTTGAGTCTTATTTATTCATTAACTCCTTTTTCATTGAAAATTATCAAAAACATTCCAGATATCCTTTAAATTTTGAACAATTGAGCTACAAAGTATTTATGAACTGTGAAATTTTTTCATTTTTTCAAATTTCATCGATAATATTTCGAAAAATTATACTCCTAGATGGCGGTTTTTTAGTCTGATTGATTCATTAACTCATTCGTCATTGAAAAATATCAAAAATTATTTCAGATATCCTTTAAATTTTGAGCAATCGAGCAACGAATAATTTTTGAACTGTGAAATTTTTTCATTTCTTCAACTTTCATCTATAATATTTCGAAAAATTATATTCCTAGATGGCGGTTTTTCAGTCTGATTGATTCATTAACTCATTCTCCATTGAAAAATATGAAAAAACATTTCAGATATCCCTTAAATTTTGAGCAATTGAGCTACGAATAATTTTTGAACTGTGAAATTTTTTCATTTCTTTAACTTTCATCGATAATATTTCGAAAAATTATATTCCAAGATGACAGGTTTTTTGTCTGATTTATTCATCAATACATTTTCCATTGAAAAATGTTCAAAAACATTCCAGATATCATTTAAATTTTGAACAATTGAGCCACAAAGAATTTTTGAACATTTAAATTTTTTCATTTCTTTAACTTTCATCGATAATATTTCGAAAAATTGTATCCTTTGATGGATGTTTTTCGGTCTGATTGATTCAATTACTCATTCTCCATTAGAAAATATCAAAAATTATTCCCGATATCCCTTAAATTTTGAGCACTTGAGCTACAAAGAATTTTTGAACTGTGAAATTTTTTCATTTCTTCAAATTTCATCGATGATATTTCAAAAAATTATACTCCTAGATGGCGGTTTTTTAGTCTGATTGATTCATTAACGCATTCTCCATTGAAAATTATCAAAAAACATTCCAGATATCCTTAAAATTTGAGCAATTGAGCTACAAATTTCTTCAACTTTCATCGATAATATTTCGAAAACTTTTATCCCTAGTTGGCGGTATTTAAGTCTTATTTATTCATTTACTCCTTTTTCATTGAAAATTATCAAAAACATTCGAGATATCCTTCAAATTTTGAACAATTGAGCTACAAAGAATTTATGAACTATAAAATTTTTTCATTTTTTCAAATTTCATCGATAATATTTCGAAAAATTATACTCCTAGATGGCGGTTTTTTAGGCTGATTGATTCATTAACTCATTCGTCATTGAAAAATATCACAAAACATTCCAGATATTCTTTAAACTTCGAACAATTGAGCTACAAATATTTTTTGAACTGTGAAATTTTTTCATTTCTTTAACTTTCATCGATAATATTTCGAAAAATTATATCCCTAGATGGCGGTTTTTAAGTCTGATTGATTTATTAACTCATTCTTCATTGAAAAATATCACAAAACATTCCAGATATTCTTTAAATTTCGAACAATTGAGCTACAAAGATTTTTTGAACTGTGAAATTTTTTCATTTCTTCAACTTTCATCGATAATATTTCGAAAAATTATATTCCCAGATTGCGAATTTTTAGTTTGATTGATTCATTAACTTATTCTTCATTGAAAAATATCAGAAAACATATCAGATATCCTTCAAATTTTGAACAATTGAGCTACAAAGAATTTTTGAACTATGAAATTTTTTCATTTCTTCAATTTTCATCGATAATATTTCGAAAATTTGTATCCTTAGATGGCGGTATTTAAGTCTCATTTATTTATTAACTCCTTTTCCATTGAAAATTATCAAAAACATTTCAGATATCCTTTAAATTTCGAACAATTGAGCTACAAAGAATTTATGAACTGTGAAATTTTTTCATTTTTTCAAATTTCATCGATGATATTTCGAAAAATTATACTCCTAGATGGCGGTTTTTTAGTCTGATTGATTCATTAACTCATTCGTCATTGAAAAATATCAAAAATTATTTCAGACTAGCTGGCCCGGCGAACTTTGTTTCGCCTAAATGATACCTATACCATAGCCATCTTTATCTTAAGAAGGCCGTGCCTATACTTACTGTGGAGTTCACAAATCGTAATCACCAGTGATCGGAGATCAACGGCTTGGTTATATTTCTGAACTGTCAAATCGAGTTGATTCTTGATCAAGCTCCGATCACCGGTGATATGCTTTGTGAAACCCCCGTTAAAGTTGTATAAACTTACCATTGCTATTTTTTCAAGCAGAAGATAAATAAGGCATAATAAAAGTTCTGTCAAATGTCATCTGTCGAAAGTCATCTGTCTACTGACAAATGTCATCTGTCAAATGTCATCTGTCAAATGCCATCTGTCAAATGTCATCTGTCATCTGTCAAACGTCATCTGTCAAACGTCATCTGTCAAACGTCATCTGTCAAACGTCATCTGTCAAAGGTCATCTGTCAAATGTCATCTGTCAAATGTCATCTGTCAAATGTCATCTGTCAAATGTCATCTGTCAAATGTCATCTGTCAACCGTCATCTGTCAACCGTCATCTGTCAACTGTCATCTTTTCCACGGATATGAGCTGTCACAGAAAACAGAAATACAAAAATAATATGTCAATTACTAATTATGGGTAATTTTGAATTCAGTTATTTCCGCAAATATATTTATTACCCAAACATAAATCAAAAACATTTCAGAAATATAGGGAAAAGATGAAAATGGACAACTCACGATTGATACTGATCGTCAAAATCCGATTTACTTGACATTCCGGTGAAAATTCACTGTTCCACCGACTTGAGATCTTTACCCGCTTTTGATCTGATAATAGCCTTCCATGTTATTATAAGTTCTATGCAAATTACACAATAATTGTATACATCGCCATTCATACTCTAGTCCAGTGTTTTTCAACCTGTGGGTCGCGACCCCCTGGGGGGTCGCGAAGCTTCTGTAGGGGGGTCGCCAGAAGTCGGGAGAACTTTAGTAAGAGAAGGTTGTGCTTGTTTCGGATTAATCAAATGACACAATTCTTCTCTCATGGAACACTCTCATTTCTCCGAGATATGATTTTTTTCATCATTCTTCATAAATAACCCCCCAAACCTCCAAATCTAGGGGCTAACAAACTATGGGGTCTTTTGTATTTCATTCTTTCGGCATTCAAGAAACACATATTCGAATCTGATCGTGAAACACTCTCATTTCGTCGAGATATGAATTTTTTTCATCATTTTTCATAAACAACACCCCAATTCTCCAAACCGGGTGGCTAAAAAACGATGGGGTTTATTGTATTTCATTCTTTCGACATTCAAGAAACACATATTTGAAAATTATTATGGAACACTTCCATTTCGTCGAGATATTAATTTTTTTCGTCATTTAGCATAAACAACCCCCCAAATCTCCAAACCAGGGGGCTCACAAACTTAGGGGTTTATTGTATTCCATTCCTTCGGCATTCAAAAAACACATATTCGAATATGATCGTGAAAAATTTTCATTTCGCCGAGATATGAATTTTTTTCATCATTTTGCATAAACAACCCCCCAAACCTGGGGGCTAACAAACTATAGGGATTTTTGTATTTCATTCCTTCGGCATTCAAGAAACACATATTCGAATCATATCGTGGAACACTCTCATTTTTTCGAGATATGAATTTTCTTTACCCTTTTCATAAACAACCCTCCAAATCTCCAAACCTGGGGGCTAACAAACTATGGAATCTTTTGTATTTAATTCTTTCGTAATTAAAGAAACACATATTCGAATCTGATCGTGGAACAATCTCATTTCACCGAGATATTAATTTTTTTTAGTCATTTTCCATGAATAACCCCCCGAATGTAAAAACCTGGGGGCTAACAAACTATGGGGCTCATTGTTTTTCATTTTTTCGTCATTCAAGAAACGCATATTTGAATCTGATCGTGAAACACTCTCATTTCGTCGAGATATGAATTTTTTCATCATTTTTTATTAAAAAACCCCCAAATATCTAAACCTGGAAGCTAACAAACTATAAGGTTTATTGTATTTCATTCTTTCGGCATTCAAGAAACGCATATTCGAATCTGAACGAGGAACACTTCCATTTCTCCGAGATATGATTTTTTTTCATCATTTTTTATAAACAACCCCCCCAATTCTCCAAACCTGAGGGCTTATAAAAACTATGGGGGGTATTGCATTTTATTCTTTCGGCCTTCAAGAAACACATATTCGAAACCAATCGAGAAACACTCCCATTTCGTCGAGTTATGATTTTTGTCAGAAACTACTCCCAACAACCCCCATAACTCCATCCCCGAGTCTTGACAGTCCTCAAATGAAAGAGAATTCAATTTCTTATCAACCCATCGAGCTCAAATCTGAATCTGATTGCAATACGATCTCATTTCACTGAGTTATGAATTTTTTTCCATTAGCCATTTTTGGTCTTTGAGTGTATGTGTGGATGTGGCTAACTTCTCATCGATGTATGGAATGAATATTTGTAACACTGTAACTTACACAACCATACATGATAAAAAAGCGAAGGGTCGGGGGGTCGCGAAATATTTTCTCATAACAGGGGGGTCGCATCATGAAAGAGGTTGAAAAACACTGCTCTAGTCTATACCATTTCTGAATTTCCTAGACTACTTCATGGCTTATATCTTCACAACGTTCTATTTTATTATTGCATTTCTATTTAATACCGTGGAACTTCGTTCTACTACTATTAACACAGAATACCTAACCACACAAAAGCGTCATTCCGCCTTCCCGCCAAAACTTTATTTGATGACGCTTGTGCCATGCTAGGTAGTACATATGTCAAGATGAAATTCAAACTTCCCGCTGGACCACTCAAAAGTGACATATATGTACTACCTAACAGAGAATCAAGGTCACGAAAATTTGCCCCTTGAAGATCAAAGTGCCGACGCTAAGTGACGCTTCTGTGTAGTTAGGTTTTCTGTGCTATTAATCCCCATGGAATATTCTTATACCGTTGGTAAGACCTACTGCACTTTTAACTATTCACTTGACATGCGATTCTGTGGAAGAAAAACTAACCTCCTTTGTCCAAATATCAAAACCTATATAAGTATTCTATGATTGCTCGATTGGTGGTAACACATAATTCTATGGGTGGTAAGAAAATGGAAGGCTTTTTTTTCCTTTCTGTAGGATATTTTGGGAATATTTTGTTATATAAACCTTGCCCTAACAATAATAAACACAACAAAAAAAGAATTGTCCAATTTGATGCGATCGTTTGAACAATATGGCATTTCGAAGTTTTGAACCAACCATAGATCGCCTTTTATTAATATAGATATCCTTTAAATTCTGAGCAATCGAGCAACGAATAATTTTTGAACTGTGTAATTTTTTCATTTCTTCAACTTTCATCGATAATATTTCGAAAAATTATATTCCTAGATGGCGGTTTTCCAGTCCGATTGATTCATTAAGTCATTCTTCATTGAAAAATATCAAAAAACATTCCAGATATCCCTTAAATTTCGAGCAATTGAGCTACAAATAATTTTTGAACTGTGAAATTTTTTCATTTCTTTAACTTTCATCGATAATATTTCGAAAAATTATATTCCAAGTGGCAGGTTTTTTTTCTGATTTATTCATCAATACATTTTCCATTGAAAAATGTCAAAAAACATTCCAGATATCATTTTAAATTTTGAACAATTGAGCCACAAAGAATTTATGAACATTGAAATTTTTTCATTTCTTTAACTTTCATCGATAATATTTCGAAAAATTGAATCCTTTGATGGATGTTTTTCAGTTTGATTGATTCAATTACTCATTCTCCATTAGAAAATAGCAAAAATTATTTCCGGTATCCCTTAAATTTTGAGCAATTGAGCTACAAAGAATTTTTGAACGGTGAAATTTTTTCATTTCTTCAAATTTCATCGATAATATTTCAAAAAATTGTATCCTTTGATGGAGGTATTTGAGTCTCATTTATTCATTAACGCATTCTTCATTGAAAATTATCAAAAAACATTCCAGATATCCTCAAAATTTGAGCAATTGAGCTACAAATTTCTTCAACTTTCATCGATAATATTTCGAAAACTTTCATCCCTTGTTGGCGGTTTTTTAGTCTTATTTATTCATTAACTCCTTTTCCATTGAAAATTATCAAAAACATTCCAGATATCCTTTAAATTTTGAACAATTGAGCTACAAAGAATTTATGAACTGTGAAATTTTTTCATTTTTTCAAATTTCATCGATAATATTTCGAAAAATTATACTCCTAGATGGCGGTTTTTCAGTCTGATTGATTCATTAACTCATTCGTCATTGAAAAATATCACAAAACATTCCAGATATTCTTTAAATTTCGAACAATTGAGCTACAAAGATTATTTGAACTGTGAAATTTTTTCATTTCTTCAACTTTCATCGATAATATTTCGAAAAATTATATCCCTAGATGGCGATTTTTTAGTCTGATTGATTCATTAACTCATTCTTCATCGTAAAATATCAAAAAACATTCCAGATATTCTTTGAATTTCGAACAATTGAGCTACAAAGATTTTTTGAACTGTGAAATTTTTTCATTTCTACAAATTTCATCGATAATATTTCGAAAAATTATATTCCCAGATGGCGAATTTTTAGTTTGATTGATTTATCAACTTATTCTTCATTGAAAAATATCACAAAACATCTCAGATATCCTTCAAATTTTGAACAATTGAGCTACAAAGAATTTTTGAACTGTGAAATTTTTTCATTTCTTCAACTTTCATCGATAATATTTCGAAAAATTGTATCCTCAGATGGCGGTATTTAAGTCTTATTTATTCATTAACTCCTTTTTCATTGAAAATTATCAAAAACATTCCAGATATCCTTTAAATTTTGAACAATTGAGCTACAAAGATTTTTTGAACTGTGAAATTTTTTCATTTCTTCAACTTTCATCGATAATATTTCGAAAAATTGTATCCTTCGATGGCGGTATTTAAGTCTTATTTATTCATTAACTCCTTTTTCATTGAAAATTATCAAAAACATTCCAGATATCCTCCAAATTTTGAACAATTGAGCTACAAAGAATTTATGAAGTGTGAAATTTTTTCATTTTTTCAAATTTCATCGATGTTTACGCTCATTTTTGAATTTCCTTCGCGTGAAAATACAAAAAGAACATATGTTAATATCGTCTTTGCAGGATCGCATATGAAATCAGTATTGAATCGGTTACTTACGCTGAAGGATATCGTTCACGCTTTTCATTTTGTGAATTTGTGCAATTATAATTAATAGTTCACCCGCTTTGAAATTCCGCTCCATTATAGAAAATTTCGCTAGTATTGAATTAGAAAATCCGCTATATCAAACATTAGTAAACCCGCGATCAGAATAGTAGGAAGTGCAAATAGTGCCGTCCAGCCCTAAAGAGAAAATAGAAGAAAGAAGGGTGCTTGCTGAAGACCTTCAATCCTTTTTCTACCCTATAACCCAACCTTTCTCCTGTGATTCACGAAGGGTAAAATACGCCAGATCAAGGAATAATTTGGTGAGTTGAATTCGCAGCAATTTCCACAGTTATTTAAGATCTCACAGTCCATTATAATTCGCCAAAACATTAATTGATCCTAGTCGAACCGGATATTGTGTAGATTGCTGGGATTCAATTTCATTTATTGCAATTTCGTTCATTCCTTTGAATTTGTTCTATATTTCGCGATTTGATTTTCATCTCTTCATTTCTTGTAGGCTCGAATTGACATATGTTCTAACATTCAACGCATTCAAAATCTAGTTTTTTGTGTTCACATACGTTGTTTATATTATTGAACCTGTTTTCAATTTCCATACATTCGACTCCAGTAAAACTTCATTTATAGCAAAATTTCGAAATCAGAAGCTCAAATGGAGAGTAAAAATAATAAACTGAAAGCTTTAGAAGCAAAAAGGAAAATGTTGTTCCAGCGTTTCCAGAAACTGTACGACTATACAAAAAGTTTGAATAATCCAAAAGTTTTAGAATATTTCAAGGTTGGTTTGAATAATTTAGAGAGTTCGAGAACTCAATTGTTGGAAGTAGTAGATGAGATCAACTTATTGAGTTTGGAATGTACGCCAGAGTATATTCCTTCCTATCAAGCAGTTGAAGCTGCGGACGAATTATATTGTCACATTGTAGAGGCTTCTAAAAAGGTATCAACGAATGAAACTAGTGTAAGTTCCTTATCCGCAATGAAAGCACAACCAAGATTGCCGAAAATTGATTTGGTGGAATTTTCAGGTGATCCTAAAATGTGGCCTATTTTTATCAAAATTTCAAAAGTTGTGTTCATGAAAATCCTGATTTGGATGACACATGCAAGATTCATTATTTGCTTGGTAAATTACGCGGACGTGCTCAAACTTTGTGCTCTGGCATCTCACCAGTAGCAGAAAATTATGAAACTATTTGGAAAATATTAGTAGATACTTTTCAAGATGAACGCCTTCTCGCTACTACATACTTCAAATCTCTCATGGAGTTCAGACAATTGAATATAGAATCCGCAAATAATTTGAATTCATTTTTAGAGAAATTTGATGTAGCCGTTAGTGCTCTTTAACAGCTATCGTTGAAGGACCTTGCCGATTTTTTGCTTGTTTCTATAGCGTTATCAAAATTAGATCCTAATACACAAAGACTTTTTGAGATGTCCTTAGCATCGAATGAAATTCCATCTTATGATAGCCTAATAACGTTCGTTCAAAAGCAATCCAAAGTTTTAAGTAGAACCTCTACCCCTCCCAGTGGTTCGAACCAGTCAAAATCGCCTGGGGCGAAACCTAAAGGCTCATATTCTTATGCTACCGCGAGCTCTGATAAGGAGCATTTTAGCTCTGATGAAATAGCTTGCGAAGATTTATTCAAAGCAACTTACTCTAGGGAACCTTCAGGAAGGTATAAAGTAGCTCTTCCTTTCAAAATAGATCCCTCCAATTTAGGAGATTCGTTTACTCCCGCATTGAAAAGGTTTTCAACGTTAGAGAAGAGATTTTTTTCGTCATTAGACTTGAAAGATAAATATAGTGAAGTTTTTCGCGATTATTTGAATCAGGGTCATTTGAAGAAGGCTTTCACTTTGGATAAAACTTTTGATGTTTCTTCTCTTGCACCGCATTATTTCATTCCGCATCACGCTATTTTCAAGAATTCCACTACGACTCCAGTTAGAGTCGTATTCGATGCTAGTTTGAAGACAGCTCCAAAATCAGTTTCGTTGAACGATTGTTTATTTGCAGGTCCGAGATTACAGATAGATATCGTGCAACTCTTTTTGAATTTCAGAATTTTCGAAATAGCAATCATAGCTGATTTGTGTCAGATGTATAGACAGGTAAAGTTGATGGAAGATCATCATCGATTTCAGCGCATTTTGTGGCGCTTCTCGCCTGAAGAATCCATTGAGGTATACGAATTGACTACAGTTGCTTTCGGCGTCAAGGCTTCACCATTTTTAGCGCTACGAGTAGTTAAGCAGTTAGCTTTCGATGAGTCCAAAAGATTCCTACTCGCGTCTAAGACCATTTCCAGAGATTTGTATGTGGATGATTTAACCACTAGTGTGGACAATATAACTGAAGCAAAACTATTGTTTTCTGAACTTACTGATATGTTTAGATCAGGTGGCTTCGAAATCACAAAATGGCATACTAATTCGAAGGAATTATTATCGAATGTTCCTATAGAAAAACGTTCTCCTTCGATTTTCCAGTTCAACGATGAAAGTGAAATTATTAAAGTATTGGGTATTCGTTGGGATTCAGAGGCTGATATCTTGTCCTTTGATATAAAAAACTTTTTGGTTGAAGACCAGATACTCAGCAAACGTATAATTCTTTCAAAGATAAGTAGAATTTTCGATCCACTGGGCATTTTAGGTCCTGTTATTCTCTATGCCAAATTATTCATTCGACAATTATGGGCTTTGAAGGTAGACTGGGATTCCGAACTTCCAAGTAATTTAATAGATAGATGGAGAAAATTTGAAAGAGAAATTCTACTATTAAAAAATATTTCTATTCCAAGATGGTTAGGAGCGACCAATAATATTCGCATTTCGCTGATTGGTTTCGCGGACGCATGTAGTGGATCATATGGTGCTGCCATTTATTCACGAATAGTTGTTGGTCAACAAATTCATGTAAATTTGATTTATTCAAAATCAAAAGTAGCCCCTTTAAAATTAATTTCAATTCCGAGATAAGAACTTTGCGCTGCTTTGTTGTTGTCTAAATTAATGAAGTATGTAGAATCCGTATATCGCTCCAGGGGTAAAGTTGAGAGAATATATGCTTGCAGTGATTCGCAGATCACTTTAGCCTGGATTTCGAGTTCACCTCATAGATGGCAAACATTTGTGGCTAATCGTGTGTCATTAATCCAAACGAATATTTCAAAAGAAAATTGGTTTTTCGTTCAAGGCCGTGAAAATGTGGCTGACATTATTTCAAGAGGAATGAATCCTATCGAATTCATAGAACACAAGGAAGTTTGGCTCTTAGGTCCAAAATGGTTAAGAGAGGACACTGAAAAGTGGCCTTTAGTCGGTATCAAAAATTTGGAGTTGCCTAATGATCTGCCTGAAAAACAGAAACTCACTTTCGTTTCTATAGTTGAAACTTCAGAGAATATTTTCCATTCACTTATTCTCAAGTTTTCATCATTCCATAAATTATGTAATACAATGGTTTTCGTATTGCGATTGACAAAATTGTTACCTTATCGGAAGGAAATCGCTATTTCTGATATAGATGAAGCAGAAAAATGGTTAATTAAGATACTGCAGAAAATACGCTTTAAAGAACTTAGGTTGTGTTTGAAAAAGCGAAAAGTGATTCCCTCAGATTTTAGGAATTTATCGCCATTCCTGGATGAACATGAAATCATTCGTGTGGGAGGCCGAATCTCAAATGCTGAAATAGGCTACAATCATAGACATCCTTATCTCCTACCAAAAAACGAACATTTTGTAAAAATTTTGATAGATCATTATCATAGAAAAAATTTCCATACTGGTTCACATTTATTGCATTCTTTAATAAGGACAAAATATTGGATCATTTCCGCTCGCACTATGATTCGTCAGAGAATTCGATCTTGTAATGTATGTTTTAGGTTCAAACCTAAAGCTTCCTATCCATTGATGGGAAATTTACCACCTTACCGAGTAAATATTCCTCTGAAACCGTTCATAGATACCGGGGTTGATTATGCCGGTCCTTTTACAATTACATTGACTCGGCATAGAGGAGTGAAAACGCAAAAAGCCTATGTTTGTTTGTTCGTTTGTTTGGCTACCAAAGCTTTACATTTAGAACTTGCGTCTGATTTATCAACCGATACTTTTTTAGATTGCCTCAAAAGATTTTTAAGTAGAAGAGGCCCAATTCAGACACTTCACTCGGATAGGGGAACAAATTTTGTAGGAGCAAAACGCCATTTAGATTCCTTAAAAGGATTTATCGCTTCTAGTGATTATACAGATCTTCTCAAGAAAATTCTCATTGAGAATCACATAAATTGGAAATTTAATGTTCCTTTGGCACCCCATATGGGTGGTTTATGGTAAATTAACGTCAAATCAATGAAAACCCATTTATTTAAGGCAATAGGTAATCAAATTCTTTGTTACGAGGAATTCGCTACTGTTTTGACTCAAATAGAAGCACTTTTGAATAGTCGCCCTTTATGTGGGTACATTAGTAATGATCCTTCGGATCCGGAACTACTTACACCCGCTCATTTCACTTTGAACACCCTGCAGTGCTTACCAGCAGCTGACGTCTCAAATATTTCTTTGAATAGATTGAATAGAAAACAACTACTAGATCAAATTGTTCAGTCATACTGGAAACGTTGGAAAAACGAGTATTTGAGCCAACTTCAAGTACGTATGAAGTGGACAAATAATTCAAGTCCCCTCACACTCGGCACAATAGTTGTCCTTATGAATGAAAATACACCTGTCCTCCAATGGCCACTAGGTATCATAGTCGAGGTTTTTCCAGGAAGAGATGGTATTGTTAGAGCCGCCTCTGTCAGAACAAAACATGGCACATATCAAAGGCCAGTTACCAAATTATGTCCTTTGCCGACACAATGAACTCATCACTTATCATTTTTTTTTGTTTTATATTTGTTTTGTTGCATAAATTGTAAATAATTGGTGAATGTGTAATATTCCCCAATGGTGTGGGAGGATGTTTACGCTCATTTTTGAATTTCCTTCGCGTGAAAATACAAAAAGAACATATGTTAATATCGTCTTTGCAGGATCGCATATGAAATCAGTATTGAATCGGTTACTTACGCTGAAGGATATCGTTCACGCTTTTCATTTTGTGAATTTGTGCAATTATAATTAATAGTTCACCCGCTTTGAAATTCCGCTCCATTATAGAAAATTTCGCTAGTATTGAATTAGAAAATCCGCTATATCAAACATTAGTAAACCCGCGATCAGAATAGTAGGAAGTGCAAATAGTGCCGTCCAGCCCTAAAGAGAAAATAGAAGAAAGAAGGGTGCTTGCTGAAGACCTTCAATCCTTTTTCTACCCTATAACCCAACCTTTCTCCTGTGATTCACGAAGGGTAAAATACGCCAGATCAAGGAATAATTTGGTGAGTTGAATTCGCAGCAATTTCCACAGTTATTTAAGATCTCACAGTCCATTATAATTCGCCAAAACAATCGATAATATTTCGAAAAATTATACTCCTAGTTGGCGGTTTTTTAGTCTGATTGATTCATTAACTCATTCGTCATTGAAAAATATCAAAAATTATTTCAGATATCCTTTAAATTTTGAGCAATCGAGCTACGAATAATTTTTGAACTGTGAAATTTTTTCATTTCTTCAAATTTCATCGATAATATTTCAAAAAATTGTATTCCAAGATGGCAGGTTTTTTGTCTGATTTATTAAAAGCTTTTATTTAGTTTCACCTGTCCCGGTGTCTGTCTGTAATCAAATCTTGCAAGTTGAATATGACCCACTTCTAATCGTCCGATTGATTTGAAATTTGGCAGGTGTCCATAATTCTGGTGACAATGCATCATGAAATATTTTTTATAGAAAAAAACAAAATGGCGGTTCCAAAATGGCGGATGAGTTTTGTAATTATCATCCGATTCCATTCAAAATTAGTATCTGGGGGTTGTTGGGTTCGACAATGATGATTCCTACGTCAAAATTGAAAAATTCAAGATGGCGGCTACAATATGGCGGCTACAATATGGCGGACGAGTTTTGTGATTATGATCCGATTCTATTCAAAATTGGTATCTGGGGGTTTTCTGGGTCGGAAATTACGATTTTTCAAAATTGAGGAATTCAAGATGGCGGCTTCAAAATGGCGGATGAGTGTTGTTATTATAAAAGCTTGTCTTAAAAAATGATTTTTTTATTATAGCTTGTTCATCAATACATTTTCCATTGAAAAATGTCAAAAAACATTCCAGATATCATTTAAATTTTGAACAATTGAGCCACAAAGAATTTTTGAACATTGAAATTTTTTCATTTCTTCAACTTTCATCGATAATATTTCGAAAAATTGTATCCTTTGATGGATGTTTTTCAGTCTGATTGATTCAATTACTCATTCTCCATTAGAAAATATCAAAAATTATTTCCGATATCCCTTAAATTTTGAGCAATTGAGCTACAAAGAATTTTTGAACTGTGAAATTTTTTCATTTCTTCAAATTTCATCGATAATATTTCAAAAAATTGTATCCTTTGATGGAGGTATTTGAGTCTCATTTATTCATTAACGCATTCTTCATTGAAAATTATCAAAAAACATTCCAGATATCCTTAAAATTTGAGCAATTGAGCTACAAATTTCTTCAACTTTCATTGATAATATTTCGAAAACTTTTATCCCTAGTTGGCGGTATTTAAGTCTTATTTATTCATTAACTCCTTTTTCATTGAAAATTATCAAAAACATTCCAGATATCCTTTAAATTTTGAACAATTGAGCTACAAAGAATTTATGAACTGTGAAATTTTTTCATTTTTTCAAATTTCATCGATAATATTTCGAAAAATTATACTCCTAGATGACGGTTTTTTAGTCTGATCGATTCATTAACTCAATCGTCATTGAAAAATATCACAAAACATTCCAGATATTCTTTAAATTTCGAAAAATTGAGCTACAAAGATTTTTCGAACTGTGAAATTTTTTCATTTCTTCAACTTTCATCGATAATATTTCGAAAAATTATATGCCTAGATGGCGGTTTTTTAGTCTCATTGATACATTAACTCATTCTTCATTGAAAAATATCACAAAACATTTCAGATATTCTTTACATTTCGAACAATTGAGCTACAAAGATTTTTTGAACTGTGAAATTTTTTCATTTCTTCAACTTTCATCGATAATATTTCGAAAAATTATATTCCCAGATGGCGAATTTTCAATTTGATTGATTCATTAACTTATTCTTCATTGAAAAATATCAAAAAACATTTCAGATATCCTTCGAATTTTGAACAATTGAGCTACAAAAATTTTTGAACTGTGAAATTTTTTCATTTCTTCAACTTTCATCGATAATATTTCGAAAAATTGTATCCTTAGATGGCGGTATTTGAGTCTTATTTATTCATTAACTCCTTTTTCATTGAAAATTATCAAAAACATTCCAGATATCCTTTAAATTTTGAACAATTGAGCTACAAAGAATTTATGAACTGTGAAATTTTTTCATTTTTTCAAATTTCATCGATAATATTTCGAAAAATTATACTCCTAGATGGCAGTTTTTTAGTCTGATTGATTCATTAACTCATTCGTCATTGAAAAATATCAAAAATTATTTCAGATATCCCTTAAATTTTGAGCAATCGAGCTACGAATAATTTTTGAACTGTGAAATTTTTTCATTTCTTCAACTTTCATCGATAATATTTCGAAAAATTATATTCCTAGATGGCGGTTTTTCAGTCTGATTGATTCACCAACTCATTCTTCATTGAAAAATATCAAAAAACATTTCAGATATCCCTTGAATTTTGAGCAATTGAGCTACAAATAATTTTTGAACTGTGAAATTTTTTCATTTCTTTAACTTTCATCGATAATATTTCGAAAAATTATATTCCTAGATGGCGTTTTTAAGGTCTGATTGATTCATCAACTCATTCTTCATTGAAAAATATCAGAAAACATTGCAGATATCCTTTAAATTTTGAACAATTGAGCTACAAAGAATTTTTGAACTGTGGAATTTTTTCATTTCTTCAATTTTCATCGATAATATTTCGAAAAATTATATCCCTAGAAGGCGGTTTTTTAGTCTGATTGATTCATTAAGTCATTCTTCATTGAAAAATATCACAAAACATTCCAGATATCCTTTAAATTTCGAACAATTGAGCTACAAAGATTTTTGGAACTGTGAAATTTTTTCATTTCTTCAACTTTCATCGATAATATTTCGAAAAATTATATTCCCAGATGGCGAATTTTTAGTTTGATTGATTCACTAACTTATTCTTCAATGAAAAATATCAAAAAACATTTCAGATATCCTTCAAATTCTGAACAATTGTGCTACAAAGAATTTTTGAACTGTGAAATTTTTTCATTTCTTCAACTTTCATCGATAATATTTCGAAAGATTGTATCCTTAGATGGCGGTATTTAGGTCTTATTTATTCATTAACTCCTTCTCCATTGAAAATTTTCAAAAACATTCCAGATATCCTTTAAATTTTGAACAATTGAGCTACAAAGAATTTATGAACTGTGAAATTTTTTCCTTTTTTCAAATTTCATCGATAATATTTCGAAAAATTATACTCCTAGATGGCGGTTTTTTAGTCTGATTGATTCATCAACTCATTCGTCATTGAAAAATATCAAAAATTATTTCAGATATCTTTTAAATTTTGAGCAATCGAGCTACGAATAATTTTTGAACTGTGAAATTTTTTCATTTCTTCAACTTTCATCGATAATATTTCGAAAAATTATATTCCTAGATGAAGGTTTTCCAGTCTGATTGATTCATTAACTCATTCTTCATTGAAAAATATCAAAAAAAAATTCCAGATATTCTTTAAATTTCGAACAAATGAGCTACAAATTTCTTCAACTTTCATCGATAATATTTCGAAAAATTATACTCCTAGATGGCGATTTTTTAGTCTGATCGATTCATTAACTCATTCGTCATTGAAAAATATCACAAAAAATTTCAGATATTCTTTAAAACATTTCAGATATCCTTCAAATTCTGAACAATTGTGCTACAAAGAATTTTTGAACTGTGAAATTTTTTCATTTCTTCAACTTTCATCGATAATATTTCGAAAGATTGTATCCTTAGATGGCGGTATTTAGGTCTTATTTATTCATTAACTCCTTCTCCATTGAAAATTTTCAAAAACATTCCAGATATCCTTTAAATTTTGAACAATTGAGCTACAAAGAATTTATGAACTGTGAAATTTTTTCCTTTTTTCAAATTTCATCGATAATATTTCGAAAAATTATACTCCTAGATGGCGGTTTTTTAGTCTGATTGATTCATCAACTCATTCGTCATTGAAAAATATCAAAAATTATTTCAGATATCCTTTAAATTTTGAGCAATCGAGCTACGAATAATTTTTGAACTGTGAAATTTTTTCATTTCTTCAACTTTCATCGATAATATTTCGAAAAATTATATTCCTAGATGAAGGTTTTCCAGTCTGATTGATTCATTAACTCATTCTTCATTGAAAAATATCAAAAAAAAATTCCAGATATTCTTTAAATTTCGAACAAATGAGCTACAAATTTCTTCAACTTTCATCGATAATATTTCGAAAAATTATACTCCTAGATGGCGATTTTTTAGTCTGATCGATTCATTAACTCATTCGTCATTGAAAAATATCACAAAAAATTTCAGATATTCTTTAAATTTCGAACAAATGAGCTACAAATTTCTTCAACTTTCATCGATAATATTTCGAAAACTTTTATCCCTAGTTGGCGGTATTTAAGTCTTATTTATTCATTAACTCCTTTTTCATTGAAAATGATCAAAAACATTCCAGATATCCTTCAAATTTTGAACAATTGAGCTACAGAGAATTTATGAACTGTGAAATTTTTTCATTTTTTCAAATTTCATCGATAATATTTCGAAAAACTATACTCCTAGATGGCGGTTTGTTAGTCTGATTGATTCATTAACTCATTCGTCATTGAAAAATATCACAAAACATTCCAGATATTCTTTGAATTTCGAACAATTGACCTACAAAGATTTTTTGAACTGTGAAATTTTTTCATTTCTTCAAATTTCATCGATAATATTTCGAAAAATTATATTCCCAGATGGCGAATTTTTAGTTTGATTGATTCATTAACTTATTCTTCATTGAAAAATATCAAAAAACATTTCAGATATCCTTCAAATTTTGAACAATTGAGCTACAAAGAATTTTTGAACTGTGAAATTTTTTCATTTCTTCAAATTTCATCGATAATATTTCAAAAAATTAAACTCCTAGATGGCGGTTTTTTAGTCTGATTGATTCATTAACGCATTCTTCATTGAAAATTATCAAAAAACATTCCAGATATCCTTAAAATTTGAGCAACTGAGCTACAAATTTCTTCAACTTTCATCGATAATATTTCGAAAACTTTTATTCCTAGTTGGCGGTATTTAAGTCTTATTTATTCATTAACTCCTTTTTCATTGAAAATTATCAAAAACATTCCAGATATCCTTTAAATTTTGAACAATTGAGCTAAAAAGAGTTTATGAACTGTAAAATTTTTTCATTTTTTCAAATTTCATCGATAATATTTCGAAAAATTATACTCCTAGATGGCGGTTTTTTAGTCTGATTGATTCATAAACTCATTCGTCATTGAAAAATATCACAAAACATTCCAGATATTCTTTAAATCTCGAACAATTGAGCTACAAAGATTTTTTGAACTGTGAAATTTTTTCATTTCTTCAACTTTCATCGATAATATTTCGAAAAATTATATCCCTAGATGGCGGTTTTTTAGTATGATTGATTCATTAACTCAATCGTCATTGAAAAATATCACAAAACATTCCAGATATTCTTTAAATTTCGAAAAATTGAGCTACAAAGATTTTTCGAACTGTGAAATTTTTTCATTTCTTCAACTTTCATCGATAATATTTCGAAAAATTATATGCCTAGATGGCGGTTTTTTAGTCTGATTGATACATTAACTCATTCTTCATTGAAAAATATCACAAAACATTTCAGATATTCTTTACATTTCGAACAATTGAGCTACAAAGATTTTTTGAACTGTGAAATTTTTTCATTTCTTCAACTTTCATCGATAATATTTCGAAAAATTATATTCCCAGATGGCGAATTTTCAATTTGATTGATTCATTAACTTATTCTTCATTGAAAAATATCAAAAAACATTTCAGATATCCTTCGAATTTTGAACAATTGAGCTACAAAAATTTTTGAACTGTGAAATTTTTTCATTTCTTCAACTTTCATCGATAATATTTCGAAAAATTGTATCCTTAGATGGCGGTATTTAAGTCTTATTTATTCATTAACTCCTTTTTCATTGAAAATTATCAAAAACATTCCAGATATCTTTTAAATTTTGAACAATTGAGCTACAAAGATTTTTTGAACTGTGAAATTTTTTCATTTCTTCAACTTTCATCGATAATATTTCGAAAAATTATATTTCCAGATGGCGAATTTTTAGTTTGATTGATTCATTAACTTATTCTTCATTAAAAAATATCGAAAAACATTTCAGATATCCTTCAAATTTTGAACAATTGAGCTACAAAGAATTTTTGAACTGTGAAATTTTTTCATTTCTTCAACTTTCATCGATAATATTTCGAAAAATTGTATCCTTAGATGGCGGTATTTAAGTCTTATTTATTCATTAACTCCTTTTTCATTGAAAATTATCAAAAACATTCCAGATATCTTTTAAATTTTGAACAATTGAGCTACAAAGAATTTATGAACTGTGAAATTTTTTCATTTTTTCAAATTTTATCGATAATATTTCGAAAAATTATACTCCTAGATGGCGGTTTTTTAGTCTGATTGATTCATTAACTCATTCGTCATTGAAAAATATCAAAAATTATTTCAGATATCCTTTAAATTTTGAGCAATCGAGCAACGAATAATTTTTGAACTGTGAAATTTTTTCATTTCTTCAACTTTCATCGATAATATTTCGAAAAATTTTATTCCTAGATGGCGGTTTTTCAGTCTGATTGATTCATCAACTCATTCATTTATTCATTAACGCATTCTTCATGGAAATTTATCAAAAAACATTCCAGACATCCTTAAAATTTTGAACAATTGAGCTACAAAGAATTTCTGAACTGTGAAATTTTTTCATCTCTTCAACATTCATCGATGATATTTCGAAAAATTATACTCCTAGATTGCGGCTTTTGAGTCTGATTGATTCATTAACTCATTATTCATTGAAAGATATCAAAAAACATTCCAGATATCCTTGAAATTTTGATCAATTGTGCTACAAAGAATTTCTGAACAGTGAAATTTTTCATTTCTTCAACTTTCATCGATAATATTTCGAGAAATTGTATCCTTAGATGGCGATTCTTCAGTCTGATTGATTCATGAACTCATTCTTCATTGAAAAATATCAAAAAACATTTCAGATATTCCTTAAATTTCGAGCAATTGTGCTACAAAGAATTTCTGAACAGTGAAATTTTTAATTTCTTCAACTTTCATCGATAATATTTCGAAAAATTATACTCCTAGATGGCGGTTTTTATTCTGATTGATTCATTAACTCATTCGTCATTGAAAAATATCAAAAATTATTTCAGATATCCTTTAAATTTTGAGCAATCGAGCAACGAATAATTTTTGAACTGTGAAATTTTTTCATTTCTTCAACTTTCATCGATAATATTTCGAAAAATTATATTCCTAGATGGCGGTTTTTCAGTCCGATTGATTCATTAACTCATTCTTCATTGAAAAATATCAAAAAACATTCCAGATATCCCTTAAATTCTGAGCAATTGAGCTACAAATAATTTTTGAACTGTGAAATTTTTTCATTTCTTTAACTTTCATCGATAATATTTCGAAAAATTATATTCCAAGTGGCAGGTTTTTTGTCTGATTTATTCATCAATACATTTTCCATTGAAAAATGTCAAAAAACATTCCAGATATCATTTAAATTTTGAACAATTGAGCCACAAAGAATTTATGAACATTGAAATTTTTTCATTTCTTTAACTTTCATCAATAATAATTCGAAAAATTGTATCCTTTGATGGATGTTTTTCAGTTTGATTGATTCAATTACTCATTCTCCATTAGAAAATATCAAAAATTATTTCCGATATCCCTTAAATTTTGAGCAATTGAGCTACAAAGAATTTTTGAACTGTGAATTTTTTTTATTTCTTCAAATTTCATCGATAATATTTCAAAAAATTGTATCCTTTGATGGAGGTATTTGAGTCTCATTTATTCATTAACGCATTCTTCATTGAAAATCATCAAAAAACATTCCAGATATCCTCAAAATTTGAGCAATTGAGCTACAAATTTCTTCAACTTTCATCGATAATATTTCGAAAACTTTTATCCCTAGTTGGCGGTATTTAAGTCTTATTTATTCATTAACTCCTTTTTCATTGAAAATTATCAAAAACATTCCAGATATCCTTTAAATTTTGAACAATTGAGCTACAAAGAATTTATGAACTGTGAAATTTTTTCATTTTTTGAGATTTCATCGATAATATTTCAAAAAATTGTATCCTTTGATGGAGGCATTTGAGTCTCATTTATTCATTAACTCCTTTTTCATTGAAAATTGTCAAGAACATTCCAGATATCCTCTAAATTTCGAACAATTGAGCTACAAAGAATTTATGAACTGTGAAATTTTTTCATTTTTTCAAATTTCATCGATAATATTTCGAAAAATTACACTCCTAGATGGCGGTTTTTTAGTCTGATTGATTCATTAACTCATTCGTCATTGAAAAATATCACGAAACATTCCAGATATTCTTTAAATTTCGAACAATTGAGCTACAAAGATTTTTTGAACTGTGAAATTTTTTCATTTCTTCAACTTTCATCGATAATATTTCGAAAAATTATATCCCTAGATGGCGGTTTCTTAGTCTGATTGATTCATTAACTCATTCTCCATTGAAAAATATCACAAAACATTCCAGATATTCTTTATATTTCGAACAATCGAGCTACAAAGATTTTTTGAACTGTGAAATTTTTTCATTTCTTCAACTTTCCTCGGAAATATTTCGAAAAATTATATTCCCAGATGGCGAATTTTTAGTTTGATTGATTCATTAACTCATTCTTCATTGAAAAATATCAAAAATATTTCAGATATCCTTCAAATTTTGAACAATTGAGCTACAAAGAATTTTTGAACTGTGAAATTTTCTCATTTCTTCAACTTTCATCGATAATATTTCGAAAAATTGTATCCTTCGATGGCGGTATTTAAGTCTTATTTATTCATTAACTCCTTTTTCATTGAAAATTATCAAAAACATTCCAGATATCTTTTAAATTTTGAACAATTGAGCTACAAAGAATTTATGAACTGTGAAATTTTTTCATTTTTTCAAATTTCATCGATAATATTTCGAAAAATTATACTCCTAGATGGCGGTTTTTTAGTCTGATTGATTCATTAACTCATTCGTCATTGAAAAATATCAAAAATTATTAGAGATATCCTTTAAATTTTGAGCAATCGAGCAACGAATAATTTTTGAACTGTGAAATTTTTTCATTTCTTCAACTTTCATCGATAATATTTCGAAAAATTATATTCCTAGATGGCGGTTTTTCAGTCTGATTGATTCATTAACTCATTCTCAATTGAAAAATATGAAAAAACATTTCAGATATCCCTTAAATTTTGAGCAATTGAGCTACAAATAATTTTTGAACTGTGAAATTTTTTCATTTCTTTAACTTTCATCGATAATATTTCGAAAAATTATATTCCAAGATGGCAGGTTTTTTGTCTGATTTATTCATCAATACATTTTCCATTGAAAAATGTCAAAAAACATTCCAGATATCATTTAAATTTTGAACAATTGAGCCACAAAGAATTTTTGAACATTTAAATTTTTTCATTTCTTTAACTTTCATCGATAATATTTCGAAAAATTGTATCCTTTGATGGATGTTTTTCAGTCTGATTGATTCAATTACTCATTCTCCATTAGAAAATATCAAAAATTATTGCCGATATCCCTTAAATTTTGAGCACTCGAGCTACAAAGAATTTTTGAACTGTGAAATTTTTTCATTTCTTCAAATTTCATCGATGATATTTCAAAAAATTATACTCCTAGATGGCGGTTTTTTAGTCTGATTGATTCATTAACGCATTCTCCATTGAGAATTATCAAAAAACATTCCAGATATCCTTAATAATAATAATAATAATGTTGGAAACATAATCCAACAGTCATTCAGAATTGTATAAATATAACAGAGCTGGCAACCCTGTCCATATCACGGCATCGCTTGCGAGCGAGCCGCGAACGCGAATAGGCCGAATCAGTTGCAACGAATAGTTTAAAGGTGCAACATGTAGGTTTTGTCACCAGTCATAATACGTTCACGTTCTTATTTTATCATAAAGGCAAAAATTACTCTTCATGAGTCATGCTTAAATAGTGTCTACCTTCTGGGTATAAATAAATATTGTTAAAAGTAAATATAAAAGTGTGTAACTAGTGTAAATACCAAAAGTGTAAATAAGTGTAAATAAAAATAATACAGTCCACAATATCAAGACTCTTTAATGTAGTTATCCTACATTAAAATTGGTCCTTCGAGCCGGATCTAAGTGCCTGGAAATTAAAAACAATTTTGGAGAAAGGTGTAACAATGGCCGACCAAGCGTCGCTTCCCTTCGCACGTTTTCAACAGCAAACAAGTGAGCATGGTGGAAACTGGAAACAGCAATCCTCGGATCATCAGATCGTCCTTTTGAGGTGCTAGTGGATAGCTGGAGCTCTACGTAGACTTCGTAACCACAGAAGTATCGACTTTGGTATCGACATTCTAGATGGCCGCATTGTTGATGAAGAAAACAACCATATAGATGGCAGCATCGTAATGTGTCAGGTTTTTATGAAAAATTGACGATTTTTTCGATTTTATTTCAATTTATATCGAACTTTTTCATGATAAAGTTACCCGATTTCAAACTTTTCACATGTTGAGTGCAGTTATATTTCACTTTTAGTTAGTGCGAAAATTGACCTTTCTTTTAGTGCGTAAGTAACTTAGCAAAAGTTGTTTTTTTTTTGTGTACCTACTTGTCATGTTATATTGAACAACATCATGTCAAAACAAAAAGATATTTCCAAGTTGAAGAAAAAGTTAAAACAATGTCAATTATCATTGGAAAGAATCAAAAGATTCGCCTCAGAACATAAAGATGATACCATTTCAGAAATACTTATTGATCAAATCACAGTAAGAAAAGAACATTTAACTGATGCATTTCACAAATATCAAGAAATTCAAGTTGAAATTTCATGTTTGGATTCTAATGAAGTCATAGAAACGGAAGAGGTTGAAAATGATTATTACGACATCTCCGCTAGTTTGAATAAAATTATTGCAAAAAATAAAACAAATGCTAATCAAGCTCAAGCAAGTACTTCCTCAGCAACTGCCAGAAATGATATATCTATAACAAAATTACCTCATATTGATATACCATATTTTGATGGGAAAAACTTGAATGAGTTCAAGCCATTCATTGATATGTTTCACGCAGTCATAGACAAAAATCTTAACCTAAAAAATGACGAAAAATTATTTTATTTGAGAAATTATCTAAAAGGAGAGGCTCTCGCATTAATTTCAAATTTATCCATTACAAACGATTCATACCAAGAGGCGCTTTTGATATTGAACGAAAGATTCGAAAATGAAGGAATGATCATTTGCTCACATGTTTACTCACTTTTAGATATTCCCAATGTTCAAAAGGGTAGCACTCAAGCAATAAGAGAATTTGTTAGTAAAATAAAACAACAATTGGGTGCTCTTAAAAATTTGAAACAACCAGTTGATAGCTGGGACATGATACTTATTTGCATTTTGTCCAAAAAACTAGATTCATATACAAATCGGGCTTATCAAATAGATAGAGATAATTCAAAATTACCAACATTAAAGGAATTTTTGCAATTTCTAGAAACAAGAGCAACTGCTTTAGAAGCTGTAGCTCAACCAGAATTCAAAAAATTAAAGGAAAAAACCCATGTACATTTGGCAACAAAAAACAAAAACGAGCCAAAATGTTCTTTTTGTTCTATTCCTGGTCATAAGATTTATAATTGCAAAAAGTTCCGAGCAGCGCCAACAAATGAAAGAATTTCATTTATTGACAAACAGAAATGTTGTAGGATCTGTTTAAATAGCCATTCAGGAAAATGCAAATTTTCATTCAAGTGTCAAAATTGCCAAAGGGATCACAATACTCTGTTGCACTTGGAGAAGCAGTCTCCAGAAAATGATCATGTCTCAGTGCAGCTATTAAGTAGACGTTCAACTTGCGTACCTACTCATGTCCTTTTGCCCACAATAAAAGTAAAAATAAAAATGAATAATGGTACCTATTTGTACGCCTATGGTCTCATTGATAGTGGTTCTCAAACTTCATTTATTACCAAGGATTTAAGCAAAAGGCTAAACCTAAAAACATTTCAAAACGATTTGAATGTTGTAGGAATTTCACAAACAAAAATGAAGATTCAGAGCGGTGTTAATGTTAATATAGAGTCATGTATACGTAACTATAAAATAGGGATAAGCTGTGCAGTAGTGGAAAAAATTACTAGTGAATTACCATCCATTAAACTTGATGCAGCCCCAATAATAATTCCAAAAGAAATTGAGCTTGCTGATGAAAATTATAATGTTCCAAAAAACATAGATATTCTGCTTGCTGCTAATGTATTTTTTGAAATTTTGCTTCCTGAAAAGGTCAATCTCAAAGAGGGCCTTATATTGCAAAATACAGTCTTTGGTTATGTTGTTAGTGGTTTAGCACCACTCAGTTCTCAAGGCAATGCAATTTGCAATTTTTCGGCAGAATCATTTTCATCTGGCGCAATCAATAAAATTGAAGATCTCATATCTCAATTTTGGGAAACCGAAAGGGTTCCACAAATATTTCGTGAATATACCAGTGAGCAAGAAGCTTGCGAAATGATATTTCAAAATACCGTGAAAGTTGTTGATGATAAATTTCAAGTTTCGCTTCCTCTAAAGCAGAATTTGAATGACCTTAATCTCGGTGACTCATTTTCAATAGCATACAAAAGGTTTGAAAATCTCGAAAGGCGATTCAAATTCAATCAAGAATTGTTCTCACAATATAAATCCTTTATTGATGAGTACATAAATCTTAATCATGCAAAAGTAATTGATCTCAACAGTTATGATTTAAAAAATGATGCAGTTTACTTCATGGCTCATCATCCTGTTATCAGAGAAGACAAACGAACCACAAAGCTTCGTGTTGTTTTTGATGGGAGCATGAAGACAAAGAATAAGAAATCTTTGAATCATTTTCTCTATAATGGAGCTGTTGTACAAAAAGAATTGTTTGATATTTTGATTCTCTTCAGGACATATGAATATGTTGTCCTGGCTGATATAAAGCAAATGTACAGAATGGTGTTGGTAGATGCAAACCACACCCCATTACAAAATATTTTGTGGCGTGAAGATCCTTCTATGCCAATGCAGTGTTTGGTGGAGCTTGCACATAGCAAAGATCATCAGTTCCCATT
Source organism: Adalia bipunctata (assembly GCA_910592335.1). NCBI lineage: Eukaryota > Metazoa > Arthropoda > Insecta > Coleoptera > Coccinellidae > Adalia > Adalia bipunctata. The sequence continues at coordinate 28,866 of CAJUZD010000005.1, forward strand.
AGCTTCCCGAGCCTTATTGAACAACACATACGTGGATGATATTCTAACTGGAAGTGATAGTATTTGCGAAACAATTCAATTGAAGCAGGAATTGATAGATCTTTTGAAGTCAAGATCCTTCAGTTTGCACAAATGGGGTGCCAATCACCCAGAAATATTAAGGGATGTTCCCATAAAGGATCAGCACCTTGATGAGGTGGACATGAGCCAAAATACCTCAATCTTGAAAACATTAGGTCTATCGTACAACACGACCACTGACAACTTCAAAATTGCTGCTCCCAAAAATCAACCTAAAAATAGCATCACCAAAAGACAGGTTCTAAGTTTCATTTGCAAATTCTATGATCCTTTAGGTTTCGCAGGCCCTGTTCTTGTGGCTGCCAAAATTATTATGCAAAAGCTATGGATCATTAAGTTAAAGTGGGATGATGTTCTCCCTGATGATTTATTGAATCAATGGGAAGAATTTGCCAGCAGCCTTGTTCGGATGCCATTAATGGACGTTCCGAGAAATCTCAAATTTTTGAATGCCGTAGGTATAGAGCTGATTGGCTACTGCGATTCCTCAGCTGTTGCTTATGGGGCGGTTTTGTACGCTAGAGCAATTTTCAGTGACAGGGCGCATTCAACTTTACTGTGTTCGAAGTCCAGAATCGTTCCAGTAGGCAAAAGCTTAACTATTCCCAGATTGGAATTGAATAGCGCCTTGCTACTTTCCAATCTGGCCAAAAAGGTTTATGATTTGATGAGTTCGAAGGTGGATAGAGTTTGTCTTTATTCCGATTCCAACATTGCACTCGCCTGGATCAAGACAGACCCTATTAAGTTGAATGCTTATGTAGCTAATCGTGTAGCAAAAATTCAAAATAGTTGCAAATCCTTTGCATGGCTATACATAAATTCGAAAAATAATCCTGCTGATTGTCTCTCAAGAGGGCTGTCACCTCAAGATTTAAAAAACAATAAGCTTTGGTTTCAAGGTCCAAGTGAACTTGAAAACAACAAATTCAATCATAACGAACATTTCAATATTGAATATCCAATACCGTTGCCTGAAGAGAAACTTCATTCATTTGCCCATGCTGCCTTTGAAAAATACATGTTCTGTGAAAGATTTTCCTGTCTCTCTAGACTTCAAAGAGTGCTTGCCCACATGCTCAGGTTTGTGCACAATTCAAAAAGAAAGAATGAAAAGGTCACAGGAAACTTGAAATTATCGGAAATGGACAATTCACTAAAAATTCTAATTAGACATGAACAAAATTATAACTTCAAGGAAGAAATAAAAAATTTGAAGAGAAAGGAAAACATAAAAACAAATTTGAGTGCCTTGGCACCATTTATTGATAACGAAGGAATTTTGCGGGTTGGGGGTAGATTAGAAAATGCAGATATTTGTTTTAGTAAGAAACACCCTATAATATTACCCAAGAATAACCATCTAACCAACTTAATCATAATCAGAGAGCATTTACGCCTGTTCCACGCCGGTCAACGACAAGTTTTGAGCAGTTTAATGTCAGATTTTTGGATAATAAATGGGATAAGAGAAATAAAAAGAAATATCCACAAATGTGTTACATGTTTTAGGCATAAGGCTCAATGTTCACAACAATTGATGGGTTCACTACCTGAAAATAGAGTTAGCGCTTTCAGACCATTTCAAAATGTTGGTGTCGATTTTTGCGGACCTTTTTATATAAAACAATCCCGAATAAGGAAATCTGTCATTACTAAGTCATACATAGCTTTATTTGTCTGTTTTTCAGTGAAAGCTATTCACATGGAACTGCTCTCAGATTTGACTACCGAATGCTTTTTAGCAGCCTTCAAAAGGTTTATTGCTAGGAGGGGCAAACCATCTCAGGTATATTGTGACAATGGTTCAACTTTCAAAGGAGCAAGTAATCAGCTTTTAGAGCTTCAAAAAATTGAAACTCAAAATGAAATTGTTTCATTTTCACTAGATGAAAAAATTAATTTTAATTTTATTCCTAGCTACTCACCCGTATTTGGTGGCTTGTGGGAAGCTGGTGTAAAAAGTGCAAAGTATCACATTAAAAGAGTCATGGGAAATAATCAATTCACGTATGAAGTATTCAATACTATCATTATCCAAGTTGAAGGGATTTTGAACTCTCGCCCCTTAACTCAACTTTCGAATGATCCCACAGATCTCACCTTTTTGACCCCCGGACATTTTTTGATAGGTGCTCCCATTACAAACTATCCCGAACCAGACTTTACAAAAATACCAGAAAACCGCTTAAAATTCTGGGAGCTGTGTACCCAAGTTCAGCAGAGTTTTTGGAAACGATGGTATAAAGATTACTTGGCACAGCTTCAGAGTAGACCGAAATGGAAATATGAAATTCCGAACTTGAAGGAGGGCATGTTGGTTTTGTTAAAAGAAGATAATGTCCCCTCTATGAAATGGCCAATAGCCAGAATTATAAAGGTTATACCTGGCAAGGATGCAAAAGTAAGAGTAGTCCAGGTAAGGACTCAAAATGGATCGTATTTACGATCTGTTACCAAAATAGCAGTTTTACCCTGCAACAACTAGTCTGGGAGAAAAAGATAATGTACATATATTTGTAAATAAAAAAAGGACTTTCGTAGTCAAAAAAATAAAAAAAAAAAATAAAAACTTTCCAAGTTTAAAATGAAGACTTTCGTAGTCAAAAATAAAGACTTTCGTAGTCAAAAATTAAAAAAAAAAAAAAGAAAAAAAAAAACCTTCTAAGTTTAAAATAAAGACTTTTGTAGTCAAAAATATTAAAAAAAAAACTTTCTAAGTTTAAAATAAAGACTTTCGTAGTCAAAAATAAAAACTTTCTAAGTTTAAAATAAAGACTTTCACAGTCAAAAATAAAGACTTTCGTAGTCAAAAATAAAGACTTTCGTAGTCAAAAATAAAAACTTTCTAAGTTTAAAATAAAGACTTTCACAGTCAAAAATAAAGACTTTTGTAATAAAAAAAAAAAAAAAAATTATTAATGACTTTCTTAGTCAAAAATGAAGACTTTCGTAGTTAAAAAATTAATGACTTTCTTAGTCAGAAATAAAGACTTTTGTAAAAAAAAAAAAAAACTTTCAGTAGTTTAAAATAGAAGACTTTCATAGTCAAAATAAAGGACTTTCTCAGTCCAAGTCAAAGATTTTTGTAGTCATAATGAAAGACTTTCGTAGTCACAATCATAATATTAAACGGATTCTGGATTAAAGGCTAAAAATGAGGAACTACTTGAATGGCTTCTTTCAAATTCATTTATAAATTTATGATTACTAGAATATATGTTACCTTATGTCAATATTGCTTTGCTTTTCTTTCTTTCTGATTTGTTTCTTTAACTTTAAGGCCCCCCAGCATGTTGGAAACATAATCCAACAGTCATTCAGAATTGTATAAATATAACAGAGCTGGCAACCCTGTCCATATCACGGCATCGCTTGCGAGCGAGCCGCGAACGCGAATAGGCCGAATCAGTTGCAACGAATAGTTTAAAGGTGCAACATGTAGGTTTTGTCACCAGTCATAATACGTTCACGTTCTTATTTTATCATAAAGGCAAAAATTACTCTTCATGAGTCATGCTTAAATAGTGTCTACCTTCTGGGTATAAATAAATATTGTTAAAAGTAAATATAAAAGTGTGTAACTAGTGTAAATACCAAAAGTGTAAATAAGTGTAAATAAAAATAATACAGTCCACAATATCAAGACTCTTTAATGTAGTTATCCTACAAATAATATATATATAATGTATTGATAGCTCTTCTATAGAATTATGATTGCAGATTAATAACACAACTGAGTTTCTCTGAAATAAAGTTTCTATTTATTATTGAAACATACAAACATAATGAGAAAACCTTACCTGAAATAAAGAAACGACATTTTATGCTATTAATTACAATTATCTTCAAAAAATAAGTTTATCTGACAATCTCTTAAAATATGTAATTGACAAACAATAAACGAATACTATAGCAACGTACAACATTGTAACGCGATTTCTAAAAGGAAAAAGGTAATTTTTCTTTTACATCACCCCTCCTGGGGAAGAAAATATTCGCAGAATATTTTTAATTATAGATCAGTCGTTTTCTTCAACTTGTGATACTGGAGTTAATTTTGAGATATGAAAATGGTTTGACTCTAATTTCTTGTGACCTGTATTAATTCTATAGATAGAGTTGGAAATTTTTTTTTCGATTTTGAATGGTCCAATTCTAAGTTCATCCAATTTTTTTCTATTTAATTTGTTCCCATTTTCCACAAAAACCAGGTCACCCACATTGTAATTATAATTTTCACGACCTTTATCATAAATTTTTTTGTTGTAACTGTGCTTTTTGATCGTATTATTCAAAGCAACTTTCTTGTCCTGAATCCAGTTCTTAGAATTATTTTGCTTAAGCTCTCTTGGTAAAATTGTGACGTCTGTTCCAAACATCAAATAGGACGGTGCGTATTTTGTAACGGTATGTTCCGTATCATTATATTTTCCCACACACTCTTTAGCTATAGTGGTCCAAGCCTTTTTCTTTTCATTTTCATTTATTTTGCATCTAATTTTATTTACCAGTGTTTGGTTTAATCTTTCATTTAATCCATTCGAGAAAGGCGAATCTACGGCAGTGAAGATTAATTTGATATTTTTCTCTTCCAAAAATTTCTTAAATTCATTTGAATTGATGCCTGGATACTGATCTGAGAGAATAGTTCCTACTTCTTCGGTTTCAGAGATGTTTTCCATTAGTTTGATAAAATCACTTGCATTTTGTGTTTTGGAAGTTAGGATAAAAGCATATCTTGTAAAATTGCTTGAAGTACATATTTCTTTGTGAAGAGATATGGACTGGTACTCTTCAGGTACCAAAAACGTTTTATTTTCTTCAGTTTGAATCGAAGTTAAAGCTATGAAGTTAGACTTTCCGTCTTCTGTTGGTTTGATTTGAAAAGAGAACATCAATTTTGACATTTTTCTTGTTGCTTACAAAAATGTCGTTTTATAATGTATTGATAGCTCTTCTATAGAATTATGATTGCAGATTAATAACACAACTGAGTTTCTCTGAAATAAAGTTTCTATTTATTATTGAAACATACAAACATAATGAGTAAACCTTACCTGAAATAAAGAAACGACATTTTATGCTATTAATTACAATTATCTTCAAAAAATAAGTTTATCTGACAATCTCTAAAAATATGTAATTGACAAACAATAAACGAATACTATAGCAACGTACAACATTGTAACGCGATTTCTAAAAGGAAAAAGGTAATTTTTCTTTTACATATATTTCATTCATATCCTGACATATACAGGCAAATATAAAACACAAATATATAGTGAAGCGTCATCAAAAGTATTACATGACTTGTCATCCAAAATTCCAATGTCAAAAATTAAAACAAAGACAAACAATTGACAATTCACATCTATTTGACTGTCCCACAAACAAAACATTCGGTGAAAAACTCTTCCATCTCATATATAGTCCTCTCAAGCAACATATTCTTGACTTTCTTCCTGAAAGCAGTCATAATTAGACTCTTCAAATGATCGGGGAGTGCATTATAAAGTTTCAGGCACGTGTAGTTTGGACCCTGCTGAGATTTCTTTATTCTTGAGAAAGGTATACTGAACTTATCCTTCTCGCGGGTATTATAGTCGTGGTAACTGGAATTTTTCTGGAATCTACCCTGCTGCTGATGAGCATACACTACACATGTTAGTATGAAGATTGATGGAACAGTAAGTATTCTCTCGCTTTTGAAAACATTTCTGCAGCTTTCAGTAGGTCTCATATTGAATAATACTCTGATCGCTCTTTTTTGTTTTAGAAGAACTCTCTGGGCATCTCTAGATTGTCCCCAAAGGATGATACCATAGGTCGCCGGCGCATGAAATGCTGTGTAGTAGGTAAGTTTCGCCAATTCCAGTGTTGAAACTTCTTTCATTCTTCTTATCATGAAGATGGCACTTGACAGCTTCTTACATAGCAGATGTATATGGTTAGACCAGCTCAACGAAGAATGGAATTCCAGACCCAGATATTTGAGAGATTCGTTTTTTTGGCTTCGATTCGTGAACAAGATGGTTTGTGTCTTCTCCGGATTCATTACGAGACCATTCGCCGAAAACCAATGCCCAGCGCTCTCCTCTGACCGACGAGTCATATTCTGCATAATGTTCTCACTCCTTGAGATGTTGAGAAATGCAGTATCATCAGCATAACTGCAGATTTTTCCGGCTGCTATATTTCCATAGAGATCATTCGTGTATATGATAAACAGTACAGGGCCCAGGATTGAGCCCTGTGGAACTCCAGCTTTTACCTCTTTTTTATCACTCATTTCTTCATTCCACTTTACGACCTGGAATCTGTTACTCAGGTAAGAACAGAAGAGTTCATTGGCCTTTCCTCTAACGCCATAAAAATTCAATTCATTTAAAAGGACTTCATGGCAAACAGTGTCAAATGCCCTACTCAAATCAACGCAAGTCATTTCCACATCATTACTGCTGTTGTATGCCTCGGCGATAGTCTCAAGCACATCAATCATAGCTGTGATCGTTGACTTCTTCTGTCGATAACCATGCTGCGAACCACTCAAAAGAGATTTTTTTTCGAAAAAATTTAGTAGCCGGTTTTTCAGGGCCATCTCAAAGAGTTTGGAGATTGTTGGCAAGACAGATATTGGCCTATAACTAGACCACAATCCGATGTCTCCTTTCTTGAAAACAGGTGTTACAAGTGCCATTTTAAGCCTGTTCGGGAAAATGCTTTGGTCAACACAATCATTGAAGACCCTACATAATGGCTCCTTAATATAGGGTACAATTTTTTTCAGCAAAGAGGTGGACATGCCATAAATATCTTTAGAATCTTTGTTCTTCAAGTTAGATGCCAGATTCAGTATCTCGTTTTCAGTGATAGGAAACATATACATTGACTGAGAAACATTCAACTTACTGTTCTTCAGTAGCTCCATTGATTCTTGAAGTGACGGTTTAACGTGACTCTGCGTTGCAGCAATAAAATGGCTATTGAGACAATCCGAAGTGAGTCCAGTCTTGTCTGATGAAGTGGATGTGCCTCCTTTTTTCCTTGTCTCCTGATTGATCAGTTTCCAGATAGCTTGAATTCTATTGTACCCTCCATTTATTTTTTCAGCATTTTTTTCTTTTACAGATTTAATAATACTCTCCTTCAACAATCTCCTCAGTGAATCGTAAAGCTTAACACTAGCATCGTCTTTTTTCACTTTAGCAACCGTGTGTGCAGCGTCTACTTTATCTTTCAACAATTTTATCTGTTCAGTGCTTTCATATTTTTTTTTCTGTTTTATTTCAATTTTTGTTTCAGGGAAGCAATTATCAAATATTTCAATCAGCCTATTATGAAAGTCCTCGAATTGGACCTCAGCATTCTCGGCATACAATCTGCTCCAGTTTTCTGCTTTTAAATGTTTTATAAATTGGTAAGTATTTTTTTCGTTTATTTTTCTTATGAATTTAAATGTTCTCTTTTCAGATAATGTATGGGATAGTGGAATCTTGACAATCTGTGCGTAATGATCAGATAGATGTGGTTCACATGTCATCTTGTAGAGAGTATCCTGGCAAACATTCGTTATTACATTATCAATGCATGTGTCCGAGAATTTACTTTGGCGTGACGATTCATGGAATGTATAGTCTAAAATATACGAGTAAAAAAGTTCAAGCAATTCGTCTCTTAATTTCGAAGGTTTTGCGAAATCAACGTTGAAGTCCCCAGATATCACGATCCTATCATTTCTGTATATGTCATAGCACTTTTCCAGCAGATCATTCAAAACTGCGATGAAAACCTCTGCATCAGCAGATGGAGGTCTATACAATGACACCGCAACAAGGTTATATTTTTTTATTCTTATCGCCGCAAGTTCAATTTTTCTCTCAACAGATAGGTCACGTAGCTTATCGAGTCCAACACATAATAAATCCTTTCTTACAATTATTGCAGCTCCCCCATGCCGTGACGTTTCTCTACAGAAGGCGTTTGCTACTTTGTAATTTCCCAAGTTTATTTTCTGGAGAATATCATGTGATAACCAGTGTTCAGACACACAACCTATATCGATTTGGCGTTCATTCAAAAAGTCAACGAAAGTGTCCATCTTATTTGCTAGGGACCGGATATTCAAGTTTGACAGAGTAACGTAGGCTATCTTACCTTCCTCGAATTTCAGAGGAAGGATTTTTTCGAAAAAACGTGAAACGTCGTACAGTCACCCCACTTGGCCAATTCTCACTATTATAGAGATCATCTATCAAATCCATATCTCCCCCTATTTTAAAGGACATGCTATGTGCCTCATTACGAGTTTGCAATGCTTCTACAATAAAAGATCGTTCGGGAAATATGCTCTTTAAGTGGCTTTTTATTTCTACTTCGGAAGTTTTTAATTTTACCCTTCCAAGGTGAATCCACGCCTTCGGTTTAACGCCAACAAAACTGTATTCGTTATTAATTGTTCATGTGCCTGTAATGATTTTTTTCTGATCCATTCTTGTTTCTTTTTTTTGTTCTGGTTTTGAGCCTTTCACCAATATATCACTGTATTTATTTGAAACGTTCAAAGAAGATTTGTTATTATTTACGTGTGCATGATGGGGTTGTTGACCTGTCCAGCTGTTTAACGGCGTTGTTTCCTTATCAATTTTTAATTCACCAGTTGATGGTAATGAGGCTGGAATATTTATTTCACCTTTTTTGTTGTTTTTCAGTTTTTTGGCATTGTGGTCTGATTTCAATTCATCTCGACCTGCCTGATTAATGTTATCTTTCTCTAGCACATTTATTTTGAATATGAGTAACTTGTTCTTGTCATCCATCTCTGATATTAGTTTCTTCAGGAGTGAATTTTCATTCACAAGTTTCTCGTTTTCGCGTGTAAGTTCCAAAATAACACCTTCATTTGATTTTATCACATCTTCCATGTCTATTAATGTGTCCGATGAAACATTCATATCTGTTTCATCATTTTGTTCATTACTTTTAAGTTCAACATCACAACACTTTATGTAGCTGTCGTCAATTTTTTCAATATCACTATAGTATTTTATACATCCTGGGTGCATTAGTGTTCCACATTTTATGCACTGTAGTCCGATATTTGGAATATTATGGCACTTTTTGCACTTTTTGACCGGGAGCATGAAATCGCGCACTGTACCCGCGGCCATCTTTTATTAAGGTTAAAATTTGAGCAGTTGAGCTACAAATTTCTTCAACTTTCATCGATAATATTTCGAAAACTTTTATCCCTAGTTGGCGGTATTTAAGTCTTATTTATTCATTAACTCCTTTTTCATTGAAAATTATCAAAAACATTCCAGATATCCTTCAAATTTTGAACAATTGAGCTACAAAGAATTTATGAACTGTAAAATTTTTTCATTTTTTCAAATTTCATCGATAATATTTCGAAAAATTATACTCCTAGATGGCGGTTTTTTAGTATTATTGATTTATTAACTCATTCTTCATTGAAAAATATCACAAAACATTCCAGATATTCTTTAAGTTTCGAACAATTGAGCTACAAAGATTTTTTGAACTGTGAAATTTTTTCATTTCTTCAACTTTCATCGATAATATTTCGAAAAATTATATTCCCAGATGGCGAATTTTTAGTTTGATTGATTCATTAACTCATTCTTCATTGAAAAATATCAGAAAACATTTCAGATATCCTTCAAATTTTGAACAATTGAGCTACAAAGAATTTTTGAACTATGAAATTTTTTCATTTCTTCAACTTTCATCGATAATATTTCGAAAAATTGTATCCTTAGATGGCGGTATTTAAGTCTTATTTATTTATTAACTCCTTTTCCATTGAAAATTATCAAAAACATTCCAGATATCCTTTAAATTTTGAGCACTTGAGCTACAAAGAATTTTTGAACTGTGAAATTTTTTCATTTCTTCAAATTTCATCGATGATATTTCAAAAAATTATACTCCTAGATGGCGGTTTTTTAGTCTGATTGATTCATTAACGCATTCTTCATTGAAAATTATCAAAAAACATTCCAGATATCCTCAAAATTTGAGCAATTGAGCTACAAATTTCTTCAACTTTCATCGATAATATTTCGAAAACTTTTATCCCTAGTTGGCGGTATTTAAGTCTTATTTATTCATTAACTCCTTTTTCATTGAAAATTATCAAAAACATTCCAGATATCCTTCAAATTTTGAACAATTGAGCTACAAAGAATTTATGAACTGTGAAATTTTTTCATTTTTTCAAATTTCATCGATAATATTTCGAAAAATTATACTCCTAGATGGCGGTTTTTCAGTCTGATTGATTCATTAACTCATTCGTCATTGAAAAATATCACAAAACATTCCAGATATTCTTTAAATTTCGAACAATTGAGCTACAAAGATTTTTTGAACTGTGAAATTTTTTCATTTCTTCAACTTTCATCGATAATATTTCGAAAAATTATATCCCTAGATGGCGATTTTTTAGTCTGATTGATTCATTAACTCATTCTTCATCGAAAAATATCAAAAAACCTTCCAGATATCCTTAAATTTTGAGCAATTGAGCTACAAATTTCTTCAACTTTCATCGATAATGTTTCGAAAACTTTTATCCCTAGTTGGCGGTATTTAAGTCTTATTTATTCATTAACTCCTTTTTCATTGAAAATTATCAAAAACATTCCAGATATCCTTTAAATTTTGAACAATTGAGCTACAAAGAATTTATGAACTGTGAAATTTTTTATTTTTTCAAATTTCATCGATAATATTTCGAAAAATTATACTCCTAGATGGCGGTTTTTTAGTCTGATTGATTCATTAATTCATTCGTCATTGAAAAATATCACAAAACATTCCAGATATTCTTTAAATTTCGAACAATCGAGCTACAAAGATTTTTTGAACTGTGAAATTTTCTCATTTCTTCAACTTTCATCGATAATATTTCGAAAAATTATATCCCTAGATGGCGTTTTTTCAGTCTGATTGATTCATTAACTCATTCTTCATTGAAAAATATCACAAAACATTCCAGATATTCTTTAAATTTCGAACAATTGAGCTACAAAGATTTTTTGAACTGTGAAATTTTTTCATTTCTTCCAATTTCATCGATAATATTTCGAAAAATTATATTCAAAGATGGCGAATTTTTAGTTTGATTGATTCATTAACTTATTCTTCATTGAAAAATATCAAAAACATTTCAGATATCCTTCGAATTTTGAACAATTGAGCTACAAAGATTTTTTGAACTGTGAAATTTTTTCATTTCTTCAACTTTCATCGATAATATTTCGAAAAATTATATTCCCAGATGGCGAATTTTTAGTTTGATTGATTCATTAACTCATTCTTCATTGAAAAATATCACAAAACATTCCAGATATTCTTTAAATTTCGAACAATTGAGCTACAAAGATTTTTTGAACTGTGAAATTTTTTCATTTCTTCAACTTTCATCGATAATATTTCGAAAAATTGTATCCTTCGATGGCGGTATTTAAGTCTTATTTATTCATTAATCCCTTTTTCATTGAAAATCATCAAAAACATTCCAGATATTCTCCAAATTCTGAACAAATGAGCTACAAAGAATTTATGAAGTGTGAAATTTTTTCATTTTTTCAAATTTCATCGATAATATTTCGAAAAATTATACTCCTAGATGGCGGTTTTTTAGTCTGATTGATTCATTAACTCATTCGTCATTGAAAAATATCAAAAATTATTTCAGATATCCTTTAAATTTTGAGCAATCGAGCTACGAATAATTTTTGAACTGTGAAATTTTTTCATTTCTTCAAATTTCATCGATAATATTTCAAAAAATTGTATTCCAAGATGGCACGTTTTTTTGTCTGATTTATTCATCAATACATTTTCCATTGGAAAATGTCAAAAAACATTCCAGATATCATTTAAATTTTGAACAATTGAGCCACAAAGAATTTTTGAACATTGAAATTTTTTCATTTCTTCAACTTTCATCGATAATATTTCGAAAAATTGTATCCTTTGATGGATGTTCTTCAGTCTGATTGATTCAATTACTCATTCTCCATTAGAAAATATCAAAAATTATTTCCGATATCCCTTAAATTTTGAGCAATTGAGCTACAAAAAATTTTTGAACTGTGAAATTTTTTCATTTCTTCAAATTTCATCGATAATATTTAAAAAAATTGTATCCTTTGATGGAGGTTTTTGAGTCTCATTTATTCATTAACGCATTCTTCATTGAAAATTATCAAAAAACATTCCAGATATCCTTAAAATTTGAGCAATTGAGCTACAAATTTCTTCAACTTTCATCGATAATATTTCGAAAACTTTTATCCCTAGTTGGCGGTATTTAAGTCTTATTTATTCATTAACTCCTTTTTCATTGAAAATTATCAAAAACATTCCAGATATCCTTCAAATTTTGAACAATTGAGCTACAAAGAATTTATGAACTGTGAAATTTTTTCATTTTTTCAAATTTCATCGATAATATTTCGAAAAATTATTCTCCTAGATGGCGGTTTTTTAGTCTGATCAATTCATTAACTCATTCGTCATTGAAAAATATCACAAAACATTCCAGATATTCTTTAAAGGACCCTGCACTTTTTGTATGAAAAGTGGCGACCGGTCAAATTTTCTGAAAGTTTGTTATGTTGTTGTACCCGACTCAGTGACCCAAAAAGTCAATGGGTCCAACCCAATCCTATGGCTAGTTTTCTAAATACGGGGTGTTAAAGTTGAAAATTGCTCGAATTTTCGGATTTATTTTTTAATTATTAAGTATTAGATTGGATTTCTGTTGCATACACACGTGTACTACATGTTCTGTTAATGAAATTAGTGGATACGTATAATCAAAAATATTTATATTTACAGGGTGATTCACGAATATATTAAGGTAGTTTTTTACCAAAATTCACTTTTTCTACTGTGACGTCAGGAAGGCATATTTCTGAAATGTTCTTATCGATTTAGTATTATGACGACAAAATATTGCACAGTGCATATTTTCTATACAGGGTGTTTCACAGAGAGAACCACTAGACCTAATCATTTTTTTTGGATTAATTCGAAACCCTGCCTTTTTGAATTGATTTTTTGGGAAAAGTAATCCCATAAACATATGTGTGTCTCTAATCTCCGAAATATTCATGGTGGTTTATTCATAGGAAGGTATTCTATTTCGAGAAAAGTCCAAAAAACATGAACACCCTGTATTCGAAAATTTCCTCGGTCAAATGCAACTATTTTTTCACTATATGTTGATTCCCACAAGATCCCGAGAGGTATGAATTCTAAATCCGATACTATGACCAGTTTTCGAGATACAGGGCGTTGACGTGGAGAATAACTTATTTCATCAGTTTTTTTTTTCAAATTAAAAAGCTGGATTGATTTTATGTTGCGCCCATGAATTCAGTATGAATACAGATCAGATGCGCAAAGAAAGGTTCAGTTAAAATATTTACTGTTACAGGGTGATTCAAGAATAAATGACAATAGCTTTTGCAAACACTCTATAATTCTACAGTTTCGTCACAGAGAAATTATTCCATGAAGTTAATACCTAGTCGTTCACAATTTTCAGTCAGAAATACTTCATTATGATTACTTTTCATACAGGGTGAGCCATACAGCCAACCATACCAAAAATACTTATGCTTCGAATTGAAAACTTTTTAGTGAATTTTGGGTATCTTTATGAGCGCGCTCACTAACTGCGCTATCACACAAACAACAATAAACCATCTTCTTGTGTAGGTAGAATACGAACCTATTTTTATAGGTAGGTACTCCACAGTTCACAATATTCGTGTAGAGCGAATTATATGTAGGTATGTCTATTGAAAAGTTTCAATATTATTATAGTCATAACCTCGGTTCTTATTTTATAAATATATTTTTTTCACCAAAAAAATATTTAGGATGATCCACGCATGCAAGAAATGTATAATTCTGGCATAAGATTATTTCTGTATCACCTTGTATATTCATTTATTTAAAAATTCTTACAGTTATGCTTACTTGCTATAATGTTAGACAGTTATTCAAAATTCACCAGAAAAGTTCTCTTTTCAATTATTTCGAAGCATATTATTTATGGCTCAACCTATACCTATGAAAAGTAATCATAATGAAGTATTTCAGACTGAAAATTGTGGACGACTAGGTATTAACTTCATGGAATAATTTCTCTGTGAAGAAACTGTAGAATTATCGAGTGTTTGCAAAAGCTATTGTGATTCATTCGTGAATCACCCTGTAACAGTAAATATTTTAACTAAACCTTTCTTTGCGCATCCTGATCTGTATTCATACTGAATTCATGGGCGCAACATAAAATCAATCCAGCTTTTTAAATTGAAAAAAAAAACTGATGAAATAAGTTATTCTCCACTTCAACGCCCTGTATCTCGAAAACTGGTCATAGTATCGGATTTAGAATTCATACCTCTGGAGATCTTGTGGGAATCAATATATAGTGAAAAAATAGTTGCATTTGACCGAGGAAATTTTCGAATACAGGGTGTTCATGTTTTTTGGACTTTTCTCAAAATAGAATACCTTCCTATGAATAAACCACCATGAATATTTCGGAGATTAGAGACACACATATGTTTGTGGTATTACTTTTCCCAAAAATCAATTCAAAAAGGCAGGGTTTCGAATTAATCCTAAAAAAAAATTATTAGGTCTAGTGGTTCTCTCTGTGAAACACCCTGTATAGAAAATATGCACTGTGCAATATTTTGTCGTCATAATACTAAATCGATAAGAACATTTCAGAAATATGCCTTCCTGACGTCACAGTAGAAAAAGTGAATTTTGGCAAAAAACTACCGTCATATATTCGTGAATCACCCTGTAAATATAAATATTTTTGATTATACGTATCCACTAATTTCATAACTAGAACATGTAGTAAACGTGTGTATGCAACAGAAATCCAATCTAACACTTAATAATTAAAAAATAAATCCGAAAATTCGAGCAATTTTCAAATTTAACACCCCGTATTTAGAAAACTAGCCATAGGATTGGGTTGGACCCATTGACTTTTTTGGTCACTGAGTCGGGTACAACAACATAACAAACTTTCAGAAAATTTGACCGGTCGCCACTTTTCATACAAAAAGTGCGGGGTCCTTTCGAACAATTGAGCTACAAAGATTTTTCGAACTGTGAAATTTTTTCATTTCTTCAACTTTCATCGAAAATATTTCGAAAAATTATATGCCTAGATGGCGGTTTTTTAGTCTGATTGATTCATTAACTCATTCTTCATTGAAAAATATCACAAAACATTTCAGATATTCTTTACATTTCGAACAATTGAGCTACAAAGACTTTTTGAACTGTGAAATTTTTTCATTTCTTCAACTTTCATCGATAATATTTCGAAAAATTATATTCCCAGATGGCGAATTTTCAGTTTGATTGATTCATTAACTTATTCTCCATTGAAAAATATCAAAAAACATTTCAGATATCCTTCGAATTTTGAACAATTGAGCTACAAAGAATTTTTGAACTGTGAAATTTTTTCATTTCTTCAACTTTCATCGATAATATTTCGAAAAATTGTATCCTTAGATGGCGGTATTTGAGTCTTATTTATTCATTAACTCCTTTTTCATTGAAAATTATCAAAAACATTTCAGATATCCTTTAAATTTTGAACAATTGAGCTACAAAGAATTTATGAACTGTGAAATTTTTTCATTTTTTCAAATTTCATCGATAATATTTCGAAAAATTATACTCCTAGATGGCGGTTTTTTAGTCTGATTGATTCATTAACTCATTCGTCATTGAAAAATATCAAAAATTATTTCAGATATCCTTTAAATTTTGAGCAATCGAGCAACGAATAATTTTTGAACTGTGAAATTTTTTCATTTCTTCAACTTTCATCGATAATATTTCGAGAAATTATATTCCAAGTGGCAGGTTTTTTGTCTGATTTATTCATCAATACATTTTCCATTGAAAAATGTCGAAAAACATTCCAGATATCATTTAAATTTTGAACAATTGAGCCACAAAGAATTTATGAACATTGAAATTTTTTCATTTCTTTAACTTTCATCGATAATATTTCGAAAAATTGTATCCTTTGATGGATGTTTTTCAGTTTGATGGATTCAATTACTCATTCTCCATTAGAAAATATCAAAAATTATTTCCGATATCCCTTAAATTTTGAGCAATTGAGCTACAAAGAATTTTTGAACGGTGAAATTTTTTCATTTCTTCAAATTTCATCGATAATATTTCAAAAAATTGTATCCTTTGATGGAGGTATTTGAGTCTCATTTATTCATTAACGCATTCTTCATTGAAAATTATCAAAAAACATTCCAGATATCCTCAAAATTTGAGCAATTGAGCTACAAATTTCTTCAACTTTCATCGATAATATTTCGAAAACTTTTATCCCTAGTTGGCGGTATTTAAGTCTTATTTATTCATTAACTCCTTTTCCATTGAAAATTATCAAAAACATTCCAGATATCCTTTAAATTTTGAACAATTGAGCTACAAAGTATTTATACTCTTGGAGCGGTTTCTTCAAACGAAAGAATCGCATATTCATGGTGATGTTGTTTATTCGAATTCTTCGAAAACAGAAAACATGAGGAATTCCGTCGTTAGTACGAATGTGTCAATACATGATAGTCAAAATGTGTCTGATGTTGATCCGATGGCATGTGAGAGAGGAATGACGCAGGGGAGAGTGGGAGTCACGGCTGATAAGTGGAGTTTGGTAAATGGTAGGAAGAAGATGAAAAATAGAACAAATGCGAATTTGACAACTGACATGCAGAACGATAGACCTTCTGTGAAAGGAAAAATTAACGCGCAGGATAGTTCTTATAAACGCCAGGGAAAGACTGACTGTTTGTCAGATAAGTCACTGCCTACAGATAATGAAATCAAAACAAACAATTCAAATACCGAGCAATCATCTGCTGCTTCGAATAGGAGACAAATTATCTTAGGTGCTAATGCTGGTACCTCGGGTAATATGAGAGGTGCTCCTTCACTAACCCATTTTTACGTTGGCAGAATATTGGGGGATGTGGAAGAATCCGCTATGGGTGAATTTCTTGAAGCAAATTGGCCTGGAATAGAAATCAAGTGTACAAAACTTGACTGCAAAGGTTCAAATAGCAGTTTTAAACTGAGTTTCATTTCCGACCACAGGAATGTTGTTCTCAATGAAAATAAATGGCCTAAAGGTGTTGTTCTCAAAAAATTTTTTCGTCCCAAAACAGGCAGCTCGGGCCCCCGTTCAGATGGGCAGAAAGTTCAAGCTCCTTCATCTTAATATTGAAGGCATTTCTGGTAAGGAGGGTCCCCTTGAGGCGTTCTTGAGTGCTTGTGCCGGGGTCAGTGTTGCTTGCATCACTGAGCACTGGCTGAGAGAGGAGGAGTGTTTGCCAAATCTACTTGAGAAATGGTGTATAGTTCACAGTTTCAATCGAAAACAAAAAATGAGGGGCGGTGTCTTGACCTTATGCCCCCCGCATATAAGTGTTACGCCTATGAACGAAATTAATGAATTGTCCATTGAATCTCATTGTGAAATTTCGTCTGTGAAAATTAATTGTTATAATGTCATTGTTATTGCATGTTACAGGCCACCTAGTGGTGACTTTGAGTTATTTTTTGACGTATTTGAAAGAATTTTTGTAAAATTGTGTTGTGGCAATAATAATGTAGCAATTTTGGGTGATTTTAATTTATATTTTTGTAACCCAGATAAAAAGTGTAAATCCTTTTGTGATCTTTTGGAATGTAATGGATTTCTGAGCACAATTTCAAAACCTACGAGAGGAAAGAATCGGATTGATAATGTTTTTGTGAATTTTTCCCTGGATGATTGTGTTTCGGACGTAATTGAATTCGGTTTCTCTGATCACAGAGCTCAGTTAGTAGATTTGCCCTCGCCTGCGTGTGTGTTTCAGTTGAGGAGCGCTGTGATTCCCAAGAGGTTTAGGCCTCTTACACAGGATGGTTTAAACTCTTTTCATGTTCTCCTTGATGAATTTTCTTGTGATACTATTGATGTGAATGATGCAAGTGTGAATGATTGCTTTGATAAATATAATACCTTTTTACTTCGAGCCCTGAACTCATCCTTTCCGTATAAAACTATTAAGACCAAACTCAGCGATGGTGGTGTGTCTTGGTTTTCGAGAGACTTGTGTCGCATGCGTGATCATTTGAGACTTATGAACGATATGTATAATTATTATAAGGATGATGCCTTTAAAAAGCAGCGCGATGCATACAGAAAGTTGTATAGGTTTAAAATCAAAGAGGCCAGAATAGATGCTAATGATAGACTTTTGAGAGAATCCAGTAATAGGCCAAAGACTATGTGGCAATTAATAAAGAATACCAACAGTACAGTTCAGGAAAATAGTCGACATCAGTTCTCCGCAACTGATTTTAATGATTTCTTTGTTTCGATTGCCCATGAGACTAGAAAGTTGTTGGGTAGTAAATCCATGGACCACCTGGGTCTATTGCCAAAAATAAACTACAGTTTTTCTTTTACTGAGGTATCCTTCAATCAGGTGAGGGACGGAATTCGCTCCCTAAAATGTAGTAGAACTCCTGACATTTATGGTCTGTCATCCTTCATTATAAAAAAAAATATTAATAACTTTGTGTCTCCTTCAACCAGACTTTTCAACTTGTGTATTAGGGAAAACATCTACCCGGATTGCCTAAAAAAGTCGAAGGTTATTCCGCTTTTCAAGAAGGGCGATACAAATGATATCAAAAATTATAGACCTATCTCCTTGGTACCGATCATATCGAAGATCTTTGAAAAACTATTGTGCTCGCAATTGGTTGCTTATTTCGAGCACAATTCTCTTTTTAGCCCTAGTCAATTCGGTTTCCGTAGAAATCTGAGTACTAGCGATGCTATTTTGAAATTTCAAGAGTATACCATGCGGTGCTTTGAAGATGGGGATTTCTCCTATTCCCTTTTTCTAGATGTAGCTAAGGCTTTCGACTGCGTTGCGCGAGTTATAATATTCAAGGCAGTAAAAGCGTTTTTAAAAATTATATTTCGTACAGATAGATTACAATGGTAGGTATGTCAAGACTGATAAAAATGATGAATACAATACAATTTATAAGCTCGGTGTGCCTTCTCGGATTGCGGAAAGTAGCTGATGCTGCGTTAGCACTTCCATGGCTCTCGAACGAAGTTCATCGTGCCCTGGAATATAACTCCTCCATCCTCAGAAAGGTGCTTACGTAGTGAAGAATGGAACTGCTCGTGGTTGGGATTCTTGACTCTCTGGTTGATTTCCTGGAACCGGTGACTTCAGCCATAACATGATTTTCCTCGAACCAAAATAGGAGATAACTATGAAAAACAGAAAATAAATAATATATATCAAGATTTCGTGGAATGATTTGGTGCTCTCTTGTTTTTCAATTAAGGGCTGAATTTCCTCTTGTTTTTTCTTCAGTTTGTGTATTTGATCCAGTGAAAAATCTTCAAGTTTTATTTTGAATGCAGTAAGGGTTGTTGCATTCAGATCAGCAGCAATTTGGGGAAGATACATTGGTTCTCCTTTCAGGATTTCTTTGTCGTTGTAGAATTTTTCTTCTGAGTTTTCGAAGTGGCATCCCTTCGGAACGTTTATCAAGAAGTTTCCCTTCAATGTGCTCACATCAGTTCTTCTACATACTGTGCGGATTTTTATTCCACTCGGAGCTATCATGATGAATCTACCATTGCCAATTTGCTGGATAACATTCTTGTTGGTTTCCACAGGATGATTTTGACAGGAACCAATGGATTTTTGGAGATGCAACAGCTGGAACAAGCAATCTTCTACCTCTGAGCCATTATTAAGTTTATCGTTTTCGCAGTAGTATAGTGGGTGTAAATCAACACAAGGCGAAGAAGCGTATTGATACCATTTTTCATTGCTTGTCAGATAGGTATTTTTGGGAATAAGAATGGTGTTGTTGATAGTTGGGATTGAAAATAAATGGTAATGAGAAAAAAGTTCAGGGTGAACAATTGGAAAATGAAGAATGAAAACAATTCTGAATTCGACGAAATATGCATCTACTTTTATCAATTCATAAAATCTGTGATACTCTTTTTCGTCAGTGAATATTAAGTTATCTGGAGAATATAAAGTTTTTATTTCAGCGATTATTGAATTCAATTCTGAAAACTTAATGATGCTATGATGTAATATTCCAAGCCTTGAAAAACTAATGGCATTTTCAATTTCATCGATTAACTCTATGATAATATTGACAGAAATTCCAATTTGGTCCATGAGATTCTTTATCTGAATGTACATATAAAAATTATCAGTTAATTGACTAAATTTTTCAGAGATTCCTTCAAGTTGGGAAGCAATCGTTTTTTGGTTATGTCTGAGGATTGAAATGGTTTTATTGAAATTTTCAATTACTTCACCGGTCAATGAGATACCTGCATTTAAATTTATCATAATTCCTTTCTGGTTGTCTTGAAGCTTTCTTAAAGCTGATTCATAATGTAATGCATCATTTGCATCTAAATTACCGGTGATACTCTTTATTATGGTTCCTAATCCATCAATAATTCCTCGTTTAGATCGTCCCATCGGTATCAAACTTTTTAATTTTTGCTTTGCTAAGCTTAATTGATATTCATAAAATTTCTTATGATTTTCCAATTCTGTACGAAACATAGAATTTGAAGTATTTAAAATAGTACTAGATACTGTCTTATAATGAAATTCTAAATATTTTAATTCTACGGAAATTGGTTTGAGATTATAGTAATGTATGAAATTGTGGAATTTGCTTTTAATTTTTGCTGTGCCTAGGTGAATCGGAAGAACTCCCGGATTGTCCTTCAGGTTTATTATTTGAATGTCCTGAGCTGCTACTAGGATCATTAGGATCAACCTGAAAAAGTTTCTTAGATTTAGTTTTTGGTTTTCTGAGGTTCTGTTTGTGCAAAATCTTCTTATCACTACTTATTTTAATTTTCCGATTACGCAGTACTCTCTCTTTAGAGAATTTGGGGGTAAGTTTATTTCTCATATTGGATTTAACTTTTCTATATGCAATAGTACCGGGTTTATACGTTAAAGGATCATGTCTTTTTTCATTATGTTTCTCTATAATGCTTTGCTTCCTCTCCCCCATCAGTTCGTTCAATCTCCTGTAAATTTCTTTAGTTTTTTGTTTATGGTTTTCTACATAATTATTAATAATAGTTTTATTTATATCTATATTGAGGGGGTCCTTACTATCTAAATGGCCATTAATTATATCAATAGGCTTTTGTTTTGTTAAAGAGTGAATTGTATTATTGTAACCAAAAATTGCATAGGGCATCAAATCCTCAATATTCAACGAATCATTGTTTTTACCCTTTAAAATTCTCAAATGTTCCAGAATAGTAGAATGAAATCTTTCAATGATACCATTGGATTGTGAATTGTTTACCGTGATATAATGAGGAGAAATTTGGTGTAGGTCGAGAAATTCAGATACAGTACTATTTTTGAACTCTGTTCCATTATCCATCACTATCGTTGAGGGTGAACCGTGATGCGTCATAAAAATTAGAAGAGATCTTATTATTTCTATAGCTGTAAGGGAAATTAGCGGATATGCTTGGGCATATTTAGAAAAAGCATCGACAATTGTAAGAAATTTTTTACCTTGTGCTTGAAAAGTATCGATGTGAACAATTTCAAAGGGTTTACCTGGTGTGGGCGTAAGCATTAATTTTTGATTCGGAGGATCTCTATCATACTTGTTGAGCTGACATAATTCACAATTATTGATGTATTCTGTAGCGTCTTTCTGAATACAAGGCCAATAATATGCTCTTTTTATTCTAGTAACAGTTTCAGAAATTCCCCTGTGATTGGTCTTTCCCTCGTGCATATATTTAACAACCCTAACCTGTTCGTCTTTTTCCTCTACATCTTCCAAGATTTCATTACACTTTAATAATTTGAAAGCAGATTGCTTGAAAGTCTTTCTGAGAATCTCGCAAATTTCTTTATAATAGTCATCTTTTTTGAAATATAAAGCATAAAGGATATTTGGACTTAAATATGTTTTGAAAAATTCTATAACTTCTATATTCAAATTGCTAGTGGATAATTGAACAAATATTCTCTGCTTGTTTGAAAAAAATTTTTCTACTCTAACTTCTGCTGGAGAATGAAAAACAAATTCGAAAACTATTTGATTGTCAAAAACATTCAAAACTTTCTCAGAAATGGGAATTTCTTGAATTGGGTTTTCGTGATTCGAATGTATAGTATTTCCATCTGATTCGTTTTGATTTTCGATGTTCTGGAAATTAATTAATTCTTCTTGAGTTAAATAATAAATGTCAATGTTCACGGTGGAATTTGCAAAAATAAAATTGATCATACGGAATATTTTATTCCATTCAAGTCCATCCAAACCGCTAGAAATCTTTGGTAGTGCAAGGTAATTTACATTATCTTTCTGGCACAATTTTTTGAGGTTGAGAAGTGCTCGAAAAACTGTTTCGTATCGTGGTTTATGATAATACAACTCTTTAGTGACCAAATAATAAATTTTTCTTTTGTTTTGTTCAATTTCAGCCACTTCTCCAATTTTTTTATTTTGAGACTTGAGTTCTTGAACATTGCCAAATTTTTCTTTAAAATCGAGTGCTATACCTTTATTCATATAGAAATCTTCAGATACACAGTGACCAAGAGAATAGTAATCTGGTGCATCAAATAAATTACCAATTTTTTCGATTACTTTAGGAGAAAAATTTATTTCATTCATGTTCAAACGTTTCTCAAAATCTTCAAATGATAATTCCTTATGTGTAATTTGATCGTTACCATCTCCTTCTTCTAAATTGACAATCATTGATTCGCTATCGTTATTTGCTTTATGCTTAGAAAATCCTTCATTAAATTTTTCCATATACTCAAAGAAATCCTTATTGTGAATTTCGATTCTAGAAAGTGCATCTGCATTAGTATTAGAACTGCCCTTTTTATAAAATATTTCAAAATCAAATTCCTCAAGTTTCAATCTCCATCTTAAAAGTTTACTATTTGGCTCTTTGAGAGACATTAACCATTGTAATGGTTTGTGATCCGTTACAATAACGAATTTTCTGCCAAAAATATAGGGTCTGAAATATTTGGTTGCCCAAACTATGGAAAGAAGTTCCTTTTCTATAGTGCTATAATTTTGCTCGTTGTCATTCAGTGTTCTTGATGCATACGCCACTGGTTTATCATTGCCGATTTTGCCTTGGGATAAAACCGCACCAATTGCAAAATTACTAGCGTCTGTAGTTATAATGAATTCTCTAGAAAAGTCCGGATATTGAAGGATAGGTTCGTTCATTAACAAATTTTTACAATATTCAAAACAGTTGATAAACGATGAGGTATGATCGATTTTGGCACCCTTTTTCAAACAAGCCGTTAAAGGTTTAGTTATTCTCGCGAAATCACGAATGAATTTCCTGTAGTAGCCTAACAGTCCTAAAAAGCCTTTAATTTCTTTGGTCGTTTTGGGTATTGGATAATTTTTGATAGCTCTAATTTTGTCTGGATTAGGTTTGACCCCTTCTGTCGTTACTATATGCCCCAAATAAGCTACCTCCTTTTTTAAAAATTCTGACTTGTCCAATTGAATTTTAAAATTGGCATCCCTGAGTCTTTTGAAAACTTTTGAAAGATTAACGATATGTTCTTGCAGCGATGTTGAATAGACAATAATGTCATCTAGATAAACTAAACAATTTTCTAGTCCTCTGAGTACATTGTCCATAACTCTTTGAAAAGTGGAACAAGCATTTTTTAATCCGAATGGCATACGTAGGAATTCATAATGACCATTTTCTACATTAAATGCAGTTTTCGGAATATCAGTAGGATCCATTTCAATTTGATGGAATCCGCTAGCTAAATCTAAAGTTGTAAAGTATTGACATTTGCCAATTTTATCAAGAACATCACTAATATTGGGTATTGGATATTTGTCGTCAATAGTTTTTTCATTCAGTTTTCTAAAATCAATAACAACTCTCCATTTTTGTTTACCAGAAGCATCGGCTTTTTTAGGTACCACCCAAATCGGCGATGACCAAGGTGATTGACTAGGTCTGATAATACCTTGTTCCAACATAGAATTTATTTGGTTTTTAACTTCCTCTTTATGGATGAAAGGATATCTGTAAGATTTCGAATAGACAGGAATATCATCTTTTGTTTTAATCGAGTGTTTTATTTGATTAGAGAAAGAAAGGGATTGGTTTTCTAATTTGAAGATATCTGAAAATTTACGACATAATTTTAAAATATGAAACCTTTCTTCTTCATTCATGTGATTGGTTCTAATTAATTCTTCTATATCCAAATGTTCTGAAACGTAATTATCTTCCATTTGAAAAATTTCGAAATTATTCTGAATGAGAATAGATTCTATAGGATTGTTTAAAATGAGGATAATATCTTCATTCGTTTCATTGCAAATTTCCACGTTCGCTAGGCCATTTTTGGAACAAGTTACGATTTCCGAAATTTTACAAGATTGAATAACTTGTTTTGGGATAATTACATCACCAGATAAGTGTCTGACAGGTACTTTAGCGATGATTCTCGAATTTGCATCGACTTTTATTTTGAATGGAGCTTTACTTGCAGATTCTTGATATTTTATAGGCAATTTTGAAAAAGGAGTATTGAGCATAGAACTGCTAAAATTAAGGGACGCATTTAAAAGTTTTAAGTTATCTAATCCAATTAAACCGTCATAAATATTATGAAACTTGAATAGATAGAATTTAAAGTTTTCATTATATCGATTAAACTCAGCAAATATAGGAATATTAGCACAAAATTCGTGATGAGAAGTTTGATGGACAGTTGAGACTGTGAATGGTTCTTTAAAGACAAATTTAGAATAGTATTTTTTAGCTAAATTAGGATTGATAAACGACTTTGTAGATCCTGTATCAATAAGCAATTTAAGAGGTGGGTTCTTAATTTCTATATATGGTAATTCACGTTTACCATTAGAGACATGAAATTCTATTATTTGATTTGGTCTTGATAATGGACGTTCGAAAAATTTTGTTCACAATTGTCAAAAATTTCTTCATCTTCAAGATGTTCTTGGGAGCTTTGAGGATTATGATGATATTCGGTATTAAAAAGTTCCTCACTTATAAAGTTTGGTTTTTGTCGAAAAGAACGATTCTGTCCGTTTGAAAAATTTCTACTATTTGATGATGTGCTCATAGGTTGTGTTCTTTGTTTAGTGTGAGTTGTAGAAATACTCATAGGAGTAGGTTTAGGTTGCTGGGGTTTTCCAAAGACTTGAGCATTAGAAAAATATCTTGGTTCCCTATAATTCATATTTCTTTGAATAGTTACAGGTCTACTAGGAAATTGCTGATTGGGAATGAAGCTTTGCTGTTCAGTGGGTACTCTATTAGAAAAAGTTTGGCGAAAATCTGAAGGTCTTTGAGGATAATTTCTCTGATTATTATAATTTAAGGGTCTTCTAGGGTTATGCGTTATTGATTGATGTGATCTTTGACAATGCTTAATATTGTCCTCCTCTATTATGAATTGAAGTGCTTCTGATAATGAATTAGGCCTCATAGCTCTGATTATAGGTCCCAGAGGATCTCTCAGACCGGCTAAAAATGTTTTCAATGCTTGCTTTTGGAAAAAAATTCTTTTGCTGGCTCTTAACGCAACCTCGCATTTTAAATCAATATGATTACAAATGGTATTCAACAAAGTGATTACTTTTTCATAAAAATCATGAGGGGATTCTCCAAAATTTTGCCTCAGATTAACAAGATCTTGATTCAGACTATTTTCATCACGTTGATCACCGAAATGCAATAAAAGAGAATTTTTTATATCATTCCAATTTCCTGTAGCCCCATGAATAGCAACAACTTCTTCCGCTTTACCATGAAGTTTATTTAAAATACCATTCAAAAGTAACAAATTTTGGAAATTATTTGGATTAGTACGGTCAAAATAATGAGTTAGAATTGCCTCCGATGCTTGAATGAATCTGTATAATTTATTTGGGTTTCCATCAAAATCAGGCACGATGCTCAGATTTTTTATATCAAAATTCTCTGGTGCGTTTGGCATATTTAAAGATAAATTACTGCTACTGAGTGAAAGGTTATTAAAAGATTCTAATAAATCTGTCTCTAATTCAGAATTGGTTTCCGCAAGAGAATCAATAAGGGGATTAGAGGAGTCTGACATTAACAAAGAAAAATTACGCTCACCACCTTGTTATGATAATCCACAACTGCATGCTCTCTTCCTGGATGGATTTTTGAGTTACTGCTGTGGGTAGGTTCTCGTTTCACAAAAGAGGGTAGAACTCTAAAGTTTTTCACAATGAAAACTCCCGTGAAACTCCGTCGACTGCGCCAGTTATAATATTCAAGGCAGTAAAAGCGTTTTTAAAAATTATATTTCGTACAGATAGATTACAATGGTAGGTATGTCAAGACTGATAAAAATGATGAATACAATACAATTTATAAGCTCGGTGTGCCTTCTCGGATTGCGGAAAGTAGCTGATGCTGCGTTAGCACTTCCATGGCTCTCGAACGAAGTTCATCGTGCCCTGGAATATAACTCGCGCCCCCTCCTGGTTGCTAAGCTGCGGGCTTACGGACTTTCTGGCGGCAGTTGTGACCTTGTTAACTCTTATCTCTGTGACAGATCCCAGGCTGTTTATAGCGATGGTTCGTGGTCTGATTTACGCGTAGTGGATCTTGGAGTCCCGCAAGGATCCGTGTTGGGGCCTGTCCTCTTTTTGATATTTATCAATGATCTACCCTTGTATTTGAAGGACTATGAAACCGTTTTATATGCGGACGACACGACTGTCTCTGTGAGGTCTGGGAGCTTGCGGATCGCGTTGGGGGAGGGTAGTGTGGCGCGGGCGAGGGCTTTGGATTGGTTCACCTCGAATGAATTGCTGATTAATGAACAGAAGACCATCAAAATGCTGTTCTCACTAAGACATACTGATGCTGTTGGCCTGGATGAGTCTGTCAGGTTTCTGGGTGTTGATTTGGACCCCACATTAAACTGGAGTATCTACGCGGATCGTCTTGCTCCAAAACTAAGCCGAAATATTTTTCTTCTGAAAAATATGTCTAACCGTCTATCAACTGAAGTTCTTAGAACTGCATATTTCGCAGTGATTGAGTCCGTCTTGAGATATGCCGTATTGGCGTGGGGTAACTCGTCATCTCGTACGAGAATTTTTGCACTGCAAAGGAGAGCTTTGAGGATTGTTGCTTCCCTTGGTTATCGTGCTGACTGTAGAGCCGCATTTGTCACTCATGGCATTTTGACTTTTCCATGTATTTTTCTCTTAGAATCCTTGTTGTTTGTGCACAAGAATAGGAATAATTGGACCCTAAATAGTGATCATCACGATTATCCTACTCGGGGTGGATCTTTAGTCAGACCTGAGTTCTGTCGACTGACCAAATCTCAGAGGGGTCCTTTTCATTTCTCGGTGAAGTTGTATAATAGGTTGCCGGTCTCCTTCTCGATGCTACCTGTTGACTTGTTCAAGATGAGAATGAAGTCTTTTCTTTTGAAAAATGCTTTTTATGATGTCAATGAGTTTTTAACATATGACTTCCGATTCTTTTCCTCCTAACAGTAGATTGTTTTTTTCCTCGTATGTTCAACCGTTTTTCTCAATGCTTCAATTTCGAGAACGTGCCTCCATGATAGAACTCTAAATAGTGAAAGGGATGCCGAAAAATGGTTTTCGGCAAATGGATTATTGATGAACGTCTCCAAAACACAAAAGCTGGTTTTCACTAATAGAGAAGGTTCCGATTCCTCGGTCCTTTATCTTGGTTTGGAGTTTCAGTCCTCATTAAGGTGGAGCAGATATGTGGACTGTTTATGCAAAAAGCTGTCTACATCTATTTATCTGATAAGACGGATGAGGCAGATATCTAATAGCAGTGTAGCTAAGCTTACCTATTACTCTTCCTTTCATGGACGAGCAGTGTATGGCATCATCATGTGGGGTCAATCTCCGAAAGCGGAAAAAGTTCTTCTACAGCAAAAAAAAGCACTTAGAGCCATATATCAAATGAAGCATACTGATAGTTGCAGAAACGTTTTTAAACAGGAAAGAATACTTACCATCACAGCTGCTTTCATACTTGCCTGCGTAAATCACGTGCATCAGCATCGCAATAGATTTCCAACAAATTCTTCCTACCATAACTACAATACACGAGAAAAAAAACTCCATTGCTATTCCTTACGCAAGAATAAGAAAGACTCAACAAGGTCCAAATCACACTAGTGTGAAATTGTATAATAGACTGCCGAACTATGTGAAAGAACTGAATCCCTCTGCCTTCAAAAAAAAAGTCAAGGACTTACTTCTGGAGAAAACAATATATAAACTTAGCGAGTTTTTTTGAAACATTTTCTTCTCATCAGATTGTTCTATATATACACGAATGTTTCGTTTGTTTTTATGTGTTGACACTGTATGCATTTCAATTTCATCTTGTTGTATGTATTGACTATGTTTTTTTTCTGACATGCCATATAAATTGTTAATGGCAAATATTTATACGTGTGATTTGTGTGACATGTGTGAATAAATATTATTATTATTATTATTAACTTGTATTTTGTATGTGTATTTTATTGTACTTTATTTATAGATAATTATTGTGATATCAATTTGATGATTTTCGACGTGTGCAAGAAATATGTATTTTTTCCAAAGCACGAAAATATATTATTATTATTCTTCATCATCGGTTTCCCGGTCTCAGCTTAAGCTGGTATTATTTCTATGAACCAGTGAAAAAACAATTCAGTTCCTCCCACTAGTTCAGGAATTTCCGCACGATGTGACAGGTTTGCAAAGCTACAGCCTGTTGTGCATATCCCGCGATCCTCTGGGATATTTCGATCTTTTGAAGATTTTTCTTAAATGATTTGGACATGACTCCTTCAGCCGAAATCACCAATGGTATAATAGTGACTTTCGACAATTGCCACATATTCTTCAGTTCCATTGCCAAGTTCTCGTACTTCGTTATTTTTTCCGACTCCGTTTTTCCGATGTTATGAGTCAATGGTACTGCCACATCAATTATCACCCCATACTTCTGATCCTTCTCAATGAATACAAGGTCCGGTCTATTGTAGTCCACTGATCTATCTGTTGTTATGGGTCTGTCCCAATAGAGAACCGCTGCGTCCGTTTCCAACACTGCTGCAGGTTGATACTTATAATATGGCGGACAAATATCCAGAAAACCATGTCTAAGAGCCAACTGCTGGTGAACAATTTTTGCCACTTGGTTGTGTCGGCCCAGATATGCGTTGTCGGCAAGAACTCGACAACCTGCGATTATATGTTCGATAGACTCGCCAAAGGCGCCGCACTTCCTGCATTTGTCCTCCACGTTCAGCTTCAAACAGTGCTTCTCATAGTTGCGAGTTCTTATAACTCGGTCCTGGATAGCCATCAGGAATCCCTCAGTTTCAGGATACAATTGTCCCGCATTCAACCACGACAAAGAAGCTAATTTATCGACATTTTCCCCCTCGAGGTGTTTGGGAAATCTGCCGTGCAGAGCTTGCTCCCGCCATGTACTTATATCTTCGCTTCTCGTGGTGATATCGAATGTCAGTTCTCTGTGTTGTAGGTTCAGAGGTGTGTATCCCTTATCCTCTGTTGTCACCAGTTTCATCAGGCTATCTTCAGACTCGAGCAGTCGCTGCCTCAAGTTTTTCTCCTGGGTTCTGCAGAGTTTGTAGATGTTCAACAGACCTCGTCCGCCATCTCTCCTGGGTAGATAGAGCCTTTTCACCGATGCATTGGTGTGCAGACATCGGAACTTTGTCATTAGGCGACGGGTGAGTCGGTCCAACTCATTCAGATCAGCATCTGACCACTTTAAGACTCCGAAAGTGTAGGTCAGAGCTGGCGTAGCCCAAGAGTTTAAGGCATCGATCTGATTTTTAGCAGACAGTTTGGTGTTGAGCACTTTGGTTACCCTGTTTTTATATTTTGCAGTGAACTCGGCCTTCAAACGGGTGTGATCAATCCGTTGGTTTTGAGGAATACCCAGATACTTGTAGGTCTCTTCTGGCAACATACTATGGATGTCCTGAAATTGTTCCTGAGTGTTCTCCATTTTACCCTTTCTGATGTTGACTATGGCGCATTTATCGAGACCGAAAGACATGTCAATGTCTGTGCTGAAGGAGCGCACTATATCTATCAGCGAGTGAAGTTGTTTTTGGTTCTCGCCGAATAGTTTCAGATCATCCATATACAGTAAATGGGTAAGTTTTCGCGGATTCCTCATTGCTGGTCTGTACCCTATGTTGGTGTTTTTCAAAAGAGTAGATAGAGGATTCAGTGCTATACAAAACCACATCGGCGACAGGGCATCTCCCTGAAATATCCCCCTCGATATTTTTACGGTTCCAGCATTGATGTTGTTTATAAAAATATTTGTTTTCCATGTACTCATTAGATGTTGGAGCACGGCTTTTATTTTCGGGCAGATCTTATAAATCTCCAGTACTCTCACAAGCCAATCGTGGGGCACCGTATCGAAGGCCTTCTGATAGTCGATATAACATAGACTTAAATTCCTTCTTCTCGCTTGGGCTTGCTTTAACACTACAGCGTCTATGGTGAGTTGATGTTTGCATCCTGCAGATCCTCGAGAGCAGCCTTTCTGTTCTTCTTCCAGAATGTTGTTGGCTTCACAGTGACGATATATCGCATTATTCACAAGCGTTGTGAACAGCTTGTACACCACTGACAAACACGTTATGGGGCGGTAGTTTTCTGGCTTGCTGCGATCTCCTCTTTTGTGAAGCATATAGGTATTGCCTTGAGTGAGGAAAGTAGGTATCTTGAAGGGGTCTTCCAGCGCTTCGGAAAAACATCTAGCCAGACTTGGGAAACATGCTGGAAATTGTTTAACCCAGAAGTTGTGAAGTCGGTCGGGTCCTGGCGCCTTCCAGTTACTAGTGTTTTTGACAATGTTGGAAATTTCTTCGACTGCGAAAAGATCGGTCTTCATCTCAACGATTTCTGAGGCCTGGTGTTCAATGTCCGTAAGCCAGCTAGTATTCCTCCGAAGTTGACCACTCTCCGACCATAGGGAACTCCAATATTGCCGAAATTCTTCATTGTTGATGTCAGCATGCTGATTGGAGGAGATCTCGGATGGTTTTTCAAGACTTCTGAAGAACCTCTTTCTGTCTCTCAAATATTCAGCGTTTTGTTGCTTTCGCTTTGTTAGCTCGTTGTATCTTCGCAGGCGAGCACCTTTCGCTTTAGCTTGTTGTCTCAAGCGATCTTTCAGATCAACTATCAACTCTCTATGTCGTGGAGATTCAAGGTCCAGCCCTGCGGATATGGCTATTTTTCGCACTTTGTTCAATACTTTACGCGATTTATTTTCCCTCAGGAACTCATCCAAGACATCAACTTTTCCTCGAAGTTTATCGACGTCCTGCATTAATCTTCTTTTCCAGGCAGGAGTTTCATTTTTAACCTTCTGTTCACTGGTTCTGGGAATGTAGATCTTTTGCCCATTTTGTCCGATTACTGTGATGGCAGCACAGTACAGAGATAAGTGGACTTGTTCCAACGTCCATTGAGTGCTCAGGTGTTCCGCCAATATTTCGTTGAGCCTCTCGATGTTATTTTTGGCCGTAGAGTTGAAGTTCAATTTTGGAAGGATGGGGCGGTTGAGCGGATCAGTAGATTCGTATTGCGCCAGGTTACTATAGAAGGTGTCATACAGTTGGCGATATTGTGGGGAGTCTTGATGAGCAGTTCGTGTGACAGACAGGTTCCTCGCCGTATCTGCTGGTCTCTCCAGCTGCTCGGTGGGTTCCTCATTCTGACTTCCGACAATCTGTTCTTGATTGATTGTGTAGCCCATTTCCCTCTTGATCTCATCTAGTTCCTGTCTTGTCAAATAGCCTTTTCGTATTATAACATTTTTACGATCGGCAATGTTCCCTTCCGTAAGCTGAAGTTCTGGATGTCTCTTGGTGAATTCAGTATAGAGGGAGTATCTCCATCTAGGAAGTGGTTTGTCATCGCAATTGTTCACGTAGTAAAAAGCTCGCATTACTTCAATATTCATTTCGCGGCTCCACTCAATACGTGCGTTGCGAGCTCCCCTGCGGGCAGTCCTCCTCACGGTGGTCGAGCCAGCAGGTGGAGTGGCATTTCGATCTTCTGCCATGATATCGGTTTCCACTTCTCGTTGCTGTCGTGGTGCTGTATTTTGTTGAATGACAGGAGCCCGCTTCCTCAGCACCCTGCCACCGACGGATCGCATGCTGTCATGTCCAGCGTCGGCTCCGGACATGCCCTGGCGCTCCCCAGGCAGCGACTCTCTTCCGAGGCTTAATATTCTCTCCATTTTCATGGGTTTGCCACCATTTACCCTTGGTGGCCCAGGTAACTCGGGCCGTGGGGACGTCACCCCCCATGTAGCATGGCATAAACCACACCACACCCGTGCAATTATTATTATTATTATTATCCTTCATCATCGGTCTCCCGGTCTCAGCTTGAGCTGGTATTTCTTTTATGAACCAGTGAAAAAACATTTCAGTTCCTCCCACTAGTTCAGGAATTTCCGCACGATGTGACATGTTTGTAAAGCTACTGCCTGTTGTGCATATCCCGCGATCCTCTGGGATAATTCGATCTTTTGAAGATTTCTCTTGAATGATTTTGACATGACTCCCTCAGCCGAAATCACCAATGGTATGATAGTGACTTTCGACAATTGCCACATATTCTTCAGTTCTATTGCCAAGTTCTCGTACTTCGTTATTTTTTCGGACTCCGTTTTTCCGATGTTATGAGTCAATGGTACTGCCACATCAATTATCACCCCATACTTCTGATCCTTCTCCATGAATACAAGGTCCGGTCTATTGTAGTCCACTGATCTATCTGTTGTTATGGGTCTGTCCCAATAGAGAACCGCTGCGTCCGTTTCCAACACTGCTGCAGGCTGATACTTATAATATGGCGGACAAGTATCCAAAAAACCATGTCTAAGAGCCAACTGCTGGTGAACAATTTTTGCCACTTGGTTGTGTCTGCCCAGATATGCGTTGTCGGCAAGAACTCGACAACCTGCGATTACATGTTCAATAGATTCGCCAGCTGCGCCGCACTTCCTGCATTTGTCCTCCACGTTAAGCTTCAAACAGTGTTTCTCGTAGTTGCGGGTTCTTATAACTCGATCTTGGATAGCCGTCAGAAATCCCTCAGTTTCAGGGTACAAGTGTCCCGCACTCAACCACGACAAAGAAGCTAGTTTATCGACATTTTCCCCCTCAAGGTGCTTGGGAAATCTGCCGTGCAATGCTTGTTCTCGCCATAGTCTTCTATCTTCGCTTCTGGTAGTGATATCGAACGTCAGTTCTCTGTGTTGTAGGTTCAGAGGTGTGTATCCCTTATCTTCTGTTGTCACCAACTTCATCAGGCTATCCTCAGACTCGAGCAGTCGCTGCCTCAAGTTTTTCTCCTGGGTTCTGCAGAGTCTATAGATGTTCACTAGACCTCGTCCGCCATCTCTTCTGGGTAGATAAAGCCTTTTCACCGATGCATTGGTGTGCAGACATCGGAATTTTGTCATTAGGCGACGGGTGAGTCGGTCCAACTCATTCAGATCAGCATCTGACCATTTCAAGACTCCGAAAGTGTAGGTCAGAGCTGGCGTAGCCCAAGAGTTTAAGGCATCGATCTGATTTTTAGCAGACAGTTTGGTGTTGAGCACTTTGGTAACCCTGTTTCTATATTTCTCAGTGAACTCAGTTTTCAAACGGGTGTGGTCAATCCGTTGATTTTGAGGAATGCCCAGATACTTGTAGGTCTCTTCTGGCAACATACTGCAGATGTCCTGAAATTGTTCCTGAGTGTTCTCCATTTTACCCTTCCTGATGTTGACTATGGCGCACTTATCGAGACCAAAAGACATGTCAATGTCTCTGCTAAAGGAGCGCACTATGTCTATGAGGGAGTGAAGTTGGTTTTGGCTCTCGCCGAATAGTTTAAGATCATCAATATACAACAGATGGGAGAGTTTTCGCGGATTCCTCATCGCAGGTCTATACCCCATGTTAGTGTTCTTCAAAAGAGTAGACAGAGGATTCAGTGCCATACAAAACCACATCGGTGACAGGGCATCTCCCTGAAATATCCCCCTCGATATTTTTACGGTTCCAGCATTGACATTGTTTATTAGAATATTTGTTCTCCATGTACTCATAAGATGTTGGAGCACGGCTTTTATTTTCGGGCAGATCTTATAAATCTCGAGTACTTTCACAAGCCAATCGTGGGGTACCGTATCGAAGGCCTTCTGATAGTCAATATAACATAGACTTAAATTCCTCCTTCTCGCCTGGGCTTGCTTCAGCACTACAGCGTCTATGGTGAGTTGATGTTTGCATCCTGCAGATCCTCGAGAGCAGCCTTTCTGTTCTTCTTCTAGAATATTATTGGCTTCACAATGGCGGTATATCGCATTATTTACAAGCGACGTGAACAGCTTGTACACCACCGACAAACATGTTATGGGTCTATAGTTATCCGGCTTGCTGCGGTCTCCTCTTTTGTGAAGCATATATGTATTGCCTTGAGTGAGGAAAGTAGGTATTTTGAAGGGATCTTCCAGCGCCTCCGAAAAACATCTAGCCAGACTTGGGAAACATGCTGGGAACTGTTTGATCCAGAAGTTGTGAAGTCGGTCGGGTCCTGGCGCTTTCCAGTTACTAGTTTTTTTGATGATGTTAGAAATTTCCTCGGCTGTGAAAAGATCAGTCCTCATATCAACGATTTCTGATGCCTGGTGTTCAATGTCCCCAAGCCAGCTAGTATTTCTCTGAAATTGAACACTCTCCGACCATAAGGAACTCCAATATTGCCGAAATTCGTCATTGTTGATGTCAGCATGCATATTGGAGGAGATTTCGGATGGCTTTTCAAGGCCTCTGAAGAATTTCTTTCTGTCTCTCACATATTCAGCGTTTTGTTGTTTTCGCTTTGATAGCTCGTTGTATCTTCGTAGGCGAGCACCTTTTGCTTTAGCTTTTTGCCTCAAGCGATCTTTGAGTTCAACTATCAAATCTTTATGTCGAGGAGATTCCAGGTCTACCCCTGCTGATGTGGCTATTTTTCGCACTTTGTTTAAAACTTTACGCGATTTATTATCTTTCAGGAACTCGTTCAAGACATCGACTTTTCCTCGAAGTTTATCGACGTCCTGCATTAATCTTCTTTTCCAGGCAGGAGTTTCATTTTTAACCTTCTGTTCACTGGTTCTGGGAATGTAGATCTTTTGTCCATTTTGTCCGATTACTGTGATGGCAGCACAGTACAGAGATAGGTGGACTTGTTCCAACGGCCATTGAGTGCTTAGGTGTTCTGCCAATATTTCGTTGAGCCACTCTATGTTATTTTTGGCCGTAGAGTTGAAGGTCAGTTTTGGTAGGATGGGCCGGTTGAGTGGATCAGTAGATTCGTATCGGGTCAGGTTACTATGGAAGGTCTCATACAGTTGGCGATATTGTGGGCAATCTTCGCGAGCAGTTCGTGTGACGGACAGCTCCCTCGCCGTTTCTGCTGGTCTTTCCAACGGCTCATCAGGTTCTTCATTCTGATTTCCGACAATCTGTTCTTGATTGAGTGTATAGCCCATTTCTCTCTTGATCCCATCTAGTTCCTGTCTTGTTATGTAACCTTTCCTAATGATAACATTTTTCCGATCCGCAATGTTCCCTTCTGTTAGCTGAAGTTCTGGATGTCTCTTGGTGAATTCGGTGTAGAGGGAGTATCTCCATCCAGGAAGTGGTTTGTCATCGCAATTGTTCACGTAGTAGAAAGCTCGCATTACTTCAATATTCATTTCGCGGCTCCACTTGATACGTGCGTTGCGAGCTCCCCTGCGGACAGTCCTCCTCACGGTGGTCGAGCCAGCAGGTGGAGTGGCATTTCGATTTTCTGCCATGATATCGGGTTCCACTTCTCGTTGCTGTAGTGGTGCTGTATTTTGTTGTATGACAGGGGCCCGCTTCCTCAGCACCCTGCCACCGACGGATCGCATGCTGTCATGCCCAGCGTCGGCTCCGGACATGCCCTGGCGCTCCCCAGGCAGCGACTCATTTCCGAGGCTTAGTGAAGGCTCCATTTTCATGGGCTTGCCACCATCCACCCCCGGTGGCACAGGTAACTCGGGCCGTGGGGACGTCACCCCCCATGTGGCATGGTAGAAACCACGCCACACCCGTGCGGTTAATTATTATTATTATTAATATTATTATTATTATGAACTGTGAAATTTTTTCATTTTTTCAAATTTCATCGATAATATTTCGAAAAATTATACTCCTAGATGGCGGTTTTTCAGTCTGATTGATTCATTAACTCATTCGTCATTGAAAAATATCACAAAACATTCCAGATATTCTTTAAATTTCGAACAATTGAGCTACAAAGATTTTTTGAACTGTGAAATTTTTTCATTTCTTCAACTTTCATCGATAATTTTTCGAAAAATTATATCCCTAGATGGCGATTTTTTAGTCTGATTGATTCATTAACTCATTCTTCATCGAAAAATATCAAAAAACCTTCCAGATATCCTTAAATTTTGAGCAATTGAGCTACAAATTTCTTCAACTTTCATCGATAATGTTTCGAAAACTTTTATCCCTAGTTGGCGGTATTTAAGTCTTATTTATTCATTAACTCCTTTTCCATTGGAAATTATCAAAAACATTCCAGATATCCTTTAAATTTTGAACAATTGAGCTACAAAGAATTTATGAACTGTGAAATTTTTTATTTTTTCAAATTTCATCGATAATATTTCGAAAAATTATACTCCTAGATGGCGGTTTTTTAGTCTGATTGATTCATTAATTCACTCGTCGTTGAAAAATATCACAAAACATTCCAGATATTCTTTAAATTTCGAACAATCGAGCTACAAAGATTTTTTGAACTGTAAAATTTTCTCATTTCTTCAACTTTCATCGATAATATTTCGAAAAATTATATCACTAGATGGCGTTTTTTTAGTCTGATTGATTCATTTACTCATTCTTCATTGAAAAATATCACAAAACATTCCAGATATTCTTTAAATTTCGAACAATTGAGCTACAAAGATTTTTTGAACTGTGAAATTTTTTCATTTCTTCAAATTTCATCGATAATATTTCGAAAAATTATATTCAAAGATGGCGAATTTTTAGTTTGATTGATTCATTAACTTATTCTTCATTGAAAAATATCAAAAACATTTCAGATATCCTTCAAATTTTGAACAATTGAGCTACAAAGATTTATTGAACTGTGAAATTTTTTCATTTCTTCAACTTTCATCGATAATATTTCGAAAAATTATATTCCCAGATGGCGAATTTTTAGTTTGATTGATTCATTAACTTATTCTTCATTGAAAAATATCACAAAACATTCCAGATATTCTTTAAATTTCGAACAATTGAGCTACAAAGATTTTTTGAACTGTGAAATTTTTTCATGTCTTCAACTTTCATCGATAATATTTCGAAAAATTGTATCCTTCGATGGCGGTATTTAAGTCTTATTTATTCATTAACTCCCTTTTCATTGAAAATTATCAAAAACATTCCAGATATCCTCCAAATTTTGAACAATTGAGCTACAAAGAATTTATGAAGTGTGAAATTTTTTCAATTTTTCAAATTTCATCGATAATATTTCGAAAAATTATACTCCTAGATGGCGGTTTTTTATTCTGATTGATTCATTAACTCATTCGTCATTGAAAAATATCAAAAATTATTTCAGATATCCTTTAAATTTTGAGCAATCGAGCTACGAATAATTTTTGAACTGTGAAATTTTTTCATTTCTTCAAATTTCATCGATAATATTTCAAAAAATTGTATTCCAAGATGGCAGGTTTTTTGTCTGATTTATTCATCAATACATTTTCCATTGAAAAATGTCAAAAAACATTCCAGATATCATTTAAATTTTGAACAATTGAGCCACAAAGAATTTTTGAACATTGAAATTTTTTCATTTCTTCAACTTTCATCGATAATATTTCGAAAAATTGTATCCTTTGATGGATGTTTTTCAGTCTGATTGATTCAATTACTCATTCTCCATTAGAAAATATCAAAAATTATTTCCGATATCTCTTAAATTTTGA
Organism: Adalia bipunctata; assembly: GCA_910592335.1. Lineage (NCBI taxonomy): Eukaryota > Metazoa > Arthropoda > Insecta > Coleoptera > Coccinellidae > Adalia > Adalia bipunctata. The sequence goes on from CAJUZD010000005.1 coordinate 67,258, forward strand.
GCAATTGAGCTACAAAGAATTTTTGAACTGTGAAATTTTTTCATTTCTTCAAATTTCATCGATAATATTTCAAACAATTGTATCCTTCGATGGAGGTATTTGAGTCTCATTTATTCATTGACGCATTCTTCATTGAAAATTATCAAAAAACATTCCAGATATCCTTAAAATTTGAGCAATTGAGCTACAAATTTCTTCAACTTTCATCGATAATATTTCGAAAACTTTTATCCCTAGTTGGCGGTATTTAAGTCTTATTTATTCATTAACTCCTTTTTCATTGAAAATTATCAAAAACATTTCAGATATCCTTTAAATTTTGAACAAGTGAGCTACAAAGAATTTATGAACTGTGAAATTTTTTCATTTTTTCAAATTTCATCGATAATATTTCGAAAAATTATACTCCTAGATGGCGGTTTTTTAGTCTGATCGATTCTTTAACTCATTCGTCATTGAAAAATATCACAAAACATTCCAGATATTCTTTAAATTTCGAACAATTGATCTACAAAGATTTTTCGAACTGTGAAATTTTTTCATTTCTTCAACTTTCATCGATAATATTTCGAGAAATTATATGCCTAGATGGCGGCTTTTTAGTCTGATTGATTCATTAACTCATTCTTCATTGAAAAATATCACAAAACATTTCAGAAATTCTTTACATTTCGAACAATTGAGCTACAAAGATTTTTTGAACTGTGAAATTTTTTCATTAATTTCTTCAACTTTCATCGATAATATTTCGAAAAATTATATTCCCAGATGGCGAATTTTCAGTTTGATTGATTCATTAACTTATTCTCCATTGAAAAATATCAAAAAACATTTCAGATATCCTTCGAATTTTGAACAATTGAGCTACAAAGAATTTTTGAACTGTGAAATTTTTTCATTTCTTCAACTTTCATCGATAATATTTCGAAAAATTGTATCCTTAGATGGCGGTTTTTAAGTCTTATTTATTCATTAACTCCTTTTTCATTGAAAATTATCAAAAACATTCCAGATATCCTTTAAATTTTGAACAATTGAGCTACAAAGAATTTATGAACTGTGAAATTTTTTCATTTTTTCAAATTTCATCGATAATATTTCGAAAAATTATACTCCTAGATGGCAGTTTTTTAGTCTGATTGATTCATTAACTCATTCGTCATTGAAAAATATCAAAAATTATTTCAGATATCCTTTAAATTTTGAGCAATCGAGCTACGAATAATTTTTGAACTGTGAAATTTTTTCATTTCTTCAAATTTCATCGATAATATTTCGAAAAATTATATTCCTAGATGGCGGTTTTTCAGTCTGATTGATTCACCAACTCATTCTTCATTGAAAAATATCAAAAAACCATTCCTGATATCCCTTAAATTTTGAGCAATTGAGCTACAAATAATTTTTGAACTGTGAAATTTTTTCATTTCTTTAACTTTCATCGATAATATTTCGAAAAATTATATTCCTAGATGGCGTTTTTAAGGTCTGATTGATTCATTAACTCATTCTTCATTGAAAAATATCAAAAAACATTGCAGATATCCTTTAAATTTTGAACAATTGAGCTACAAAGAATTTTTGAACTGTGGAATTTTTTCATTTCTTCAATTTTCATCGATAATATTTCGAAAAATTATATCCCTAGAAGGCGGTTTTTAGGTCTGATTGATTCATTAACTCATTCTTCATTGAAAAATATCACAAAACATTCCAGATATCCTTTAAATTTCGAACAATTGAGCTACAAAGATTTTTTGAACTGTGAAATTTTTTCATTTCTTCAACTTTCATCGATAATATTTCGAAAAATTATATTCCCAGATGGCGAATTTATAGTTTGATTGATTCATTAACTTATTCTTCAAGGAAAAATATCAAAAAACATTTCAGATATCCTTCAAATTCTGAACAATTGTGCTACAAAGAATTTTTGAACTGTGAAATTTTTTCATTTCTTCAACTTTCATCGATAATATTTCGAAAGATTGTATCCTTAGATGGCGGTATTTAGGTCTTATTTATTCATTAACTCCTTCTTCATTGAAAATTATCAAAAACATTCCAGATATCCTTTAAATTTTGAACAATTGAGCTACAAAGAATTTATGAACTGTGAAATTTTTTCCTTTTTTCAAATTTCATCGATAATATTTCGAAAAATTATACTCCTAGATGGCGGTTTTTTAGTCTGATTGATTCATTAACTCATTCGTCATTGAAAAATATCAAAAATTATTTCAGATATCCTTTAAATTTTGAGCAATCGAGCTACGAATAATTTTTGAACTGTGAAATTTTTTCATTTCTTCAACTTTCATCGATAATATTTCGAAAAATTATATTCCTAGATGAAGGTTTTTCAGTCTGATTGATTCATTAACTCATTCTTCATTGAAAAATATCAAGAAACATTCCAGATATCCCTTAAATTTTGAGCAATTGAGCTACAAATAATTTTTGAACTGTGAAATTTTTTCATTTCTTCAACTTTCATCGATAATATTTCGAAAAATTATACCCCTAGATGGCGGTTTTTTAGTCTGATTGATTCATTAACTCATTCTTCATTGAAAAATATCAAGAATTATTCCAGATATCCTTTAAATTTTGAGCAACTGAGCTACAAAGAATATTTCAACTGTGAAATTTTTTCATTTCTTCATCTTTCATCGATAATATTTCATGAAATTATATTCCTAGATGGCGGGTTTTTTGTCTGATTTATTCAACAACACATTTTCCTTTGAAAAATTTCAAAAAACATTCCAGATATCCCTTAAATTTTCAACAATTGAGCTACAAAGAATTTATGAACTGTGAAATTTTTTCATTTCTTCAACTTTCATCGATAATATTTCGAAAAATTATATACCTCGATGGCGGTTTTTGAGTCTGATTGATTCATTAACTCATTCTTCATTGAAAAATATCAAAAAACATTCCAGATATCCCCAAATTTTGAGCAATTGAGCTACAAATTTCTTCAACTTTCATCGATAATATTTCGAAAACTTTTATCCCTAGTTGGCGGTATTTAAGTCTTATTTATTCATTAAATCCTTTTTCATTGAAAATGATCAAAAACATTTCAGATATCCTCTAAATTTTGAACAATTGAGCTACAGAGAATTTATGAACTGTGAAATTTTTTCATTTTTTCAAATTTCATCGATAATATTTCGAAAAACTATACTCCTAGATGGCGGTTTGTTAGTCTGATTGATTCATTAACTCATTCGTCATTGAAAAATATCACAAAACATTCCAGATGTTCTTTAAATTTCGAACAATTGAGCTACAAAGATTTTTTGAACTGTGAAATTTTTTCATTTCTTCAACTTTCATCGATAATATTTCGAAAAATTATATCCCTAGATGGCGGTTTTTTAGTCTGATTGATTCATTAACTCATTCTTCTTTGAAAAATATCACAAAACATTCCAGATATTCTTTAAATTTCGAACAATTGAGATACAAAGATTTTTTGAACTGTGAAATTTTTTCATTTCTTCAACTTTCATCGATAATATTTCGAAAAATTATATTCCCAGATGGCGAATTTTTAGTTTGATTGATTCATTAACTTATTCTTCATTGAAAAATATCAAAAAACATTTCAGATATCCTTCAAATTTTGAACAATTGAGCTACAAAGAATTTTTGAACTGTGAAATTTTTTCATTTCTTCAAATTTCATCGATAATATTTCAAAAAATTAAACTCCTAGATGGCGGTTTTTTAGTCTGATTGATTCATTAACGCATTCTTCATTGAAAATTATCAAAAAACATTCCAGATATCCTTAAAATTTGAGCAATTGAGCTACAAATTTCTTCAACTTTCATCGATAATATTTCGAAAACTTTTATCCCTAGTTGGCGGTATTTAAGTCTTATTTATTCATTAACTCCTTTTTCATTGAAAATTATCAAAAACATTCCAGATATCCTTTAAATTTTGAACAAATGAGCTACAAAGAATTTATGAACTGTAAAATTTTTTCATTTTTTCAAATTTCATCGATAATATTTCGAAAAATTATACTCCTAGATGGCGGTTTTTTAGTCTGATTGATTCATTAACTCATTCGTCATTGAAAAATATCACGAAACATTCCAGATATTCTTTAAATTTCGAACAATTGAGCTACAAAGATTTTTTGAACTTTGAAATTTTTTCATTTCTTCAACTTTCATCGATAATATTTCGAAAAATTATATCCCTAGATGGCGGTTTTTTAGTATGATTGATTCATTAACTCATTCTTCATTGAAAAATATCACAAAACATTCCAGATATTCTTTAAATTTCGAACAATTGAGCTACAAAGATTTTTTGAACTGTGAAATTTTTTCATTTCTTCAATTTTCATCGATAATATTTCGAAAAATTATATTCCCAGATGGCGAATTTTTAGTTTGATTGATTCATTAACTTATTCTTCATTGAAAAATATCAAAAAACATTTCAGATATCCTTCAAATTTTGAACAATTGAGCTACAAAGAATTTTTGAACTATGAAATTTTTTCATTTCTTCAACTTTCATCGATAATATTTCGAAAAATTGTATCCTTAGATGGCGGTATTTAAGTCTTATTTATTCATTAACTCCTTTTTCATTGAAAATTATCAAAAACATTCCAGATATCTTTTAAATTTTGAACAATGGAGCTACAAAGAATTTATGAACTGTGAAATTTTTTCATTTTTTCAAATTTTATCGATAATATTTCGAGAAATTATACTCCTAGATGGCGGTTTTTTAGTCTGATTGATTCATTAACTCATTCGTCATTGAAAAATATCAAAAATTATTTCAGATATCCTTTAAATTTTGAGCAATCGAGCAACGAATAATTTTTGAACTGTGAAATTTTTTCATTTCTTCAACTTTCATCGATAATATTTCGAAAAATTTTATTCCTAGATGGCGATTTTTCAGTCTGATTGATTCATCAACTCATTCTTAATTGAAAAATGTCAAAAAACATTCCAGATATCATTTAAATTTTGAACAATTGAGCCACAAAGAATTTTTGAACATTGAAATTTTTTCATTTCTTTAACTTTCATCGATAATATTTCGAAAAATTGTATCCTTTGATGGATGTTTTTCAGTCTGATTGATTCAATTACTCATTCTCCATCAGAGAATATCAAAAATTATTTCCGATATCCTTTAAATTTTGAGCAATTGAGCTACAAAGAATTTTTGAACTGTGAAATTTTTTCATTTCTTCAAATTTCATCGATAATATTTCAAAAAATTGTATCCTTTGATGGAGGTATTTGAGTCTTATTTATTCATTAACGCATTCTTCATTGAAAATTATCAAAAAACATTCCAGATATCCTCAAAATTTGAGCAATTGAGCTACAAATTTCTTCAACTTTCATCGATAATATTTCGAAAACTTTCATCCCTATGTGGCGGTATTTGAGTCTTATTTATTCATTAACTCCTTTTTCATTGAAAATTATCAAAAACATTCCAGATATCCTTTAAATTTTGAACAATTGAGCTACAAAGAATTTATGATCTGTAAAATTTTTTCATTTTTTCAAATTTCATCGATAATATTTCGAAAAATTATACTCCTAGATGGCGGTTTTTTAGTCTGATTGATTCATTAACTCATTCGTCATTGAAAAATATCAAAAATTATTTCAGATATCCTTTAAATTCTGAGCAATCGAGCTACGAATAATTTTTGAACTGTGAAATTTTTTCATTTCTTCAACTTTCATCGATAATATTTCGAAAAATCATATTCCTAGATGGCGGTTTTGCAGTCTGATTGATTCATTAACTCATTCTTAATTGAAAAATATCACAAAACATTCCAGATATATATTAATTTTCGAACAATTGAGCTACAAAGATTTTTTGAACTGTGAAATTTTTTCATTTCTTCAACTTTCATCGATAATATTTCGAAAAATTATATTCCCAGATGGCGAATTTTTAGTTTGATTGATTCATTAACTTATTCTTCATTGAAAAATATCAAAAAACATTTCAGATATCCTTCAAATTTTGAACAATTGAGCTACAAAGAATTTTTGAACTGTAAAATTTTTTCATTTCTTCGACTTTCATCGATAATATTTCGAAAAAGTGTATCCTTAGATGGCGGTATTTGAGTCTTATTTATTCATTAAGTCCTTTTCCATTGAAAATTATCAAAAACATTTCAGATATCCTTTAAATTTTGAACAATTGAGCTACAAAGAATTTATGAACTGTGAAATTTTTTCATTTTTTCAAATTTTATCGATAATATTTCGAAAAATTATACTCCTAGATGGCGGTTTTTTAGTCTGATTGATTCATTAACTCATTCGTCATTGAAAAATATCAAAAATTATTTCAGATATCCTTTAAATTTTGAGCAATCGAGCTACGAATAATTTTTGAACTGTGAAATTTTTTCATTTCTTCAACTTTCATCGATAATATTTCGAAAAATTATATTCCTAGATGGCGGTTTTTCAGTCTGCTTGATTCATTAACTCATTCTTCATTGAAAAATATCAAAAAACATTCCAGATATCCCTTAAATTTTGAGCAATTGAGCTACAAATAATTTTTGAACTGTGAAATTTTTTCATTTCTTTAACTTTCATCGATAATATTTCGAAAAATTATATTCCAAGATGGCAGGTTTTTTGTCTGATTTATTCATCAATACATTTTCCATTGAAAAATGTCAAAAAACATTCAAGATATCATTTAAATTTTGAACAATTGAGCCACAAAGAATTTTTGAACATTGAAATTTTTTCATTTCTTTAATTTTCATCGATAATATTTCGAAAAATTGTATCCTTTGATGAATGTTTTTCACTCTGAATGATTCAATTACTCATTCTCCATTAGAAAATATTAAAAATTATTTCCGATATCCCTTAAATTTTGAGCAATTGAGCTACAAAGAATTTTTGAACTGTGAAATTTTTTCATTTCTTCAAATTTCATCGATAATATTTCAAAAAATTGTATCCTTTGATGGAGGTATTTGAGTCTCATTTATTCATTAACGCATTCTTCATGGAAATTTATCAAAAAACATTCCAGATATCCTTAAAATTTTGAACAATTGAGCTACAAAGAATTTCTGAACTGTGAAAGTTTTTCATCTCTCCAACATTCATCGATAATATTTCGAAAAATTATACTCCTAGATTGCGGCTTTTGAGTCTGATTGATTCATTAACTCATTCTTCATTGAAAGATATCAAAAAACATTCCAGATATTCCTTAAATTTTGAGCAATTGTGCTACGAAGAATTTCTGAACAGTGAAATTTTTCATTTCTTCAACTTTCATCGATAATATTTCGAAAAATTGTATCTTTTGATGAATGTTTTTCAGTCTGAATGATTCAATTACTCATTTTCCATTGAAAAATATCGAAAATTATTTCAGATATCCTTTAAATTTTGAGCCATTGAGCTACAAATAATTTTTGAACTGTGAAATTTTTTAATTTCTCCAACTTTCATCGATAATATTTCGAAAAATTATATTCCTAGATGGCGGGTTTTTTGTCTGATTAATTCATGAACACATTTTCCATTGAAGAATATCGAAAAACATTCCAGATAGCCTTTAAATTTTGAACAATTGAGCCACAAAGAATTTTTGAACTGTGAAATTTTTTCATTTCTTCAACTTTAATCGGTAATATTTCGAAGAATTATGTTCCTAGATGGCGGTTATTAGTCTGATTGATTCACTAACTCGATCTTCATTGAAAAATATCAATAAACATTCTAGATATCCTTTTTATTTTGAGCAATTGAGCTACAAAGAATTTTTGAACGTTGAAATTTTTTCATTTCTTCAAATTTCATCGATAATATTCCGAAAAATTGTATCCTTAGATGGCGGTTTTTAAGTCTTATTTATTCATCAACACATTTTTCATTGAAAAATGCCATAAAACATTCCAGATATCCTTTGAATTTCGAACAATTGAGCTACAAAGAATTTTTGAACTGTGAAATTTTTTCATTTCTTCAACATTCATCGATAAAATTTCGAAAAATTATATTCCTACATTGCGGTTTTTGAGTTTGATTGATTCAATAACTCATTCTCCATTGAAAAATATCAAAAAACATTCCAGATATCCTTTAAATTTTGAGCAATTGTGCTACAAAGAATTTCTGAACAGTGAAATTTTTTCATTTTTTAAACTTTCATCGATAATATTTCGAAAAATTGTATCCTTAGATGGCGTTTTTTTGATCTGATTGATTCATTAACTCATTCTTCATTGAAAAATATCAAAAAACATTCCAGATATCCCTTAAATTTTGAGCAATTGAGCTACAAATAATTTTTGAACTGTGAAATTTTTTCATTTCTTCAACTTTCATCGATAATATTTCGAAAAATTGTATCCTTAGATGGCGGTATTTAAGTCTAACTCATTCACTAACTCTTTTTTCATTGAAAATTATCAAAAACATTCCAGATATTCTTTAAATTTCGAACAATTGAGCTACAAAGATTTTTTGAACTGTGAAATTTTTTCATTTCTTCAACTTTCATCGATAATATTTCGAAAAATTTCATCCCTAGATGGCGGTTCTTTAGTCTGATTGATTCATTAACTCATTCTTCATTGAAAAATATCACAAAACATTCCAGATATTTCTTAAATTTCGAACAATTGAGCTACAAAGATTTTTTGAACTGTGAAATTTTTTCATTTCTTCAACTTTCATCGATAATATTTCGAAAAATTATATTCCCAGATGGCGAACTTTTAGTTTGATTGATTCATTAACTTATTCTTCATTGAAAAATATCAAAAAACATTTCAGATATCCTTCAAATTTTGAACAATTGAGCTACAAAGAATTTTTGAACTGTGAAATTTTTTCATTTCTTCAACTTTCATCGATAATATTTCGAAAAATTGTATCCTTAGATGGCGGTATTTGAGTCTTATTTATTCATTAAGTCCTTTTTCATTGAAAATTATCAAAAACATTCCAGATATCCTTTAAATTTTGAACAATTGAGCTACAAAGAATTTATGAACTGTGAAATTTTTTCATTTTTTCAAATTTTATCGATAATATTTCGAAAAATTATACTCCTAGATGGCGGTTTTTTAGTCTGATTGATTCATTAACTCATTCGTCATTGAAAAATATCAAAAATTATTTCAGATATCCTTTAAATTTTGAGCAATCGAGCTACGAATAATTTTTGAACTGTGAAATTTTTTCATTTCTTCAACTTTCATCGATAATATTTCGAAAAATTATATTCCTAGATGGCGGTTTTTCAGTCTGCTTGATTCATTAACTCATTCTTCATTGAAAAATATCAAAAAACATTCCAGATATCCCTTAAATTTTGAGCAATTGAGCTACAAATAATTTTTGAACTGTGAAATTTTTTCATTTCTTTAACTTTCATCGATAATATTTCGAAAAATTATATTCCAAGATGGCAGGTTTTTTGTCTGATTTATTCATCAATACATTTTCCATTGAAAAATGTCAAAAAACATTCAAGATATCATTTAAATTTTGAACAATTGAGCCACAAAGAATTTTTGAACATTGAAATTTTTTCATTTCTTTAACTTTCATCGATAATATTTCGAAAAATTGTATCCTTTGATGAATGTTTTTCAGTCTGAATGATTCAATTACTCATTCTCCATTAGAAAATATCAAAAATTATTTCCGATATCCCTTAAATTTTGAGCAATTGAGCTACAAAGTATTTTTGAACTGTGAAATTTTTTCATTTCTTCAAATTTCATCGATAATATTTCAAAAAATTGTATCCTTTGATGGAGGTATTTGAGTCTCATTTATTCATTAACGCATTCTTCATGGAAATTTATCAAAAAACATTCCAGATATCCTAAAAATTTTGAACAATTGAGCTACAAAGAATTTCTGAACTGTTAAATTTTTTCATCTCTTCAACATTCATCGATAATATTTCGAAAAATTATACTCCTAGATTGCGGCTTTTGAGTCTGATTGATTCATTAACTCATTCTTCATTGAAAGATATCAAAAAACATTCCAGATATCCTTGAAATTTTGATCAATTGTGCTACAAAGAATTTCTGAACAGTGAAATTTTTCATTTCTTCAACTTTCATCGATAATATTTCGAGAAATTTTATCCTTAGATGGCGATTCTTCAGTCTGATTGATTCATGAACTCATTCTTCATTGAAAAATATCAAAAAACATTCCAGATATTTCTTAAATTTTGAGCAATTGTGCTACAAAGAATTTCTGAACAGTGAAATTTTTCATTTCTTCAACTTTCATCGATAATATTTCGAAAAATTGTATCCTTTGATGAATGTTTTTCAGTCTGAATGATTCAATTACTCATTTTCCATTGAAAAATATCGAAAATTATTTCAGATATCCTTTAAATTTTGAGCCATTGAGCTACAAATAATTTTTGAACTGTGAAATTTTTCCATTTCTCCAACTTTCATCGATAATATTTCGAAAAATTATATTCCTAGATGGCGGGTTTTTTGTCTGATTAATTCATGAATACATTTTCCATTGAAGAATATCGAAAAACATTCCAGATAGCCTTTAAATTTTGAACAATTTAGCCACAAAGAATTTTTGAACTGTGAAATTTTTTCATTTCTTCAACTTTCATCGGTAATATTTCGAAGAATTATATTCCTAGATGGCGGTTATTAGTCTGATTGATTCACTAACTCGATCTTCATTGAAAAATATCAATAAACATTCTAGATATCCTTTTTATTTTGAGCAATTGAGCTACAAAGAATTTTTGAACGTTGAAATTTTTTCATTTCTTCAACTTTCATCGATAATATTCCGAAAAATTGTATCCATAGATGGCGGTTTTTAAGTCTTATTTATTCATCAACACATTTTTCATTGAAAAATGCCATAAAACATTCCAGATATCCATTGAATTTTGAACAATTGAGCTACAAATAATTTTTGAACTGTGAAATTTTTTCATTTCTTCAACATTCATCGATAAAATTTCGAAAAATAATATTCCTAGATTGCGGTTTTTTAGTTTGATTGATTCAATAACTTATTCTTCACTGAAAAATATCAAAAAACATTCCAGATATCCTTTAAATTTTGAGCAATTGTGCTACAAAGAATTTCTGAACAGTGAAATTTTTTCATTTTTTCAACTTTCATCGATAATATTTCGAAAAATTGTATCCTTAGATAGCGTTTTTTTGATCTGATTGATTCATTAACTCATTCTTCATTGAAAAATATCAAATAACATTCCAGATATCCTTCAAATTTTGAGCAATTGTGCTACAAAGAATTTCTGAAGTGAAATTTTTTCATTTCTTCAACTTTCATCGATAATGTTTCGAAAAATTGTATCCTTAGATAGCGTTTTTTTGATCTGATTGTTTCATTAACTCATTCTCCATTGAAAAATATCAAATAACATTCCAGATATCCTTTAAATTTTGAGCAATTGAGCTGCAAAGAATTTTTGAACTGTAAAATATTTTCATTTCTTCAACTTTCATCGATAATACGATAATGTATTTCGAAAAATTGTATCCTTAGATGATGGTATTTAAGTCTTATGTATTCATCAACACATTCTTCATTGAAAAATATCATTTTATCATATTATTTTCAAGGCACGTTCTTTCTTCAGCTACAAAGAATTTTTGAACTTTGAAATTTTTTCATTTCTTCAACTTTCATCGATAATATTTCGAAAAATTATATTCCTAGATGGCAGTTTCTTAATCTGATTGATTCATTACCTCATTCTTCATTGAAAAATATCAAAAAACATTCCAGATATCCTTTGAATTCGGAGCAATTGAGCTACAAAGAATTTCTGAACAGTGAAATTTTTTCATTTCTTCAACTTTCATCGATAATATTTCGAAAAATTGTATCCTTAGATAGCGTTTTTTTGATCTGATTGTTTCATTAACTCATTCTTCATTGAAAAATATCAAATAACATTCCAGATGTCCTTTAAATTTTGAGCAATTGAGCTGCAAAGAACTTTTGAACTGTAAAATATTTTCATTTCTTCAACTTTCATCGATAATACGATAATGTATTTCGAAAAATTGTATCCTTAGATGATGGTATTTGAGTCTTATGTATTCATCAACATATTCTTCATTGAAAAATATCATTTTATCATATAATTTTCAAGGCACGTTGTTTCTTCAGCTACAAAGAATTTTTGAACTTTGAAATTTTTTCATTTCTTCAAATTTCATCGATAATTTTTCGAAAAATTATATCCCTAGATGGCAGTTTTTTAATCTGATTGATTCATTACCTCATTCTTCATTGAAAAATATCAAAAAACATTCCAGATATCGTTTAAATTTTGAACAATTGAGCTACAAAAATTTTTCGAACTGTGAAATTTTTCCATTTCTTCAACTTCCATCGATAATATTTCGAAAAATTATATTCCTAGATGGCGAATTTTTAGTCTGATTGATTCATCAACTCATTCTCCATTCAAAAATGTCGAAAATTATTTCAGATATCCTTTAAATTTCGAGCAATTGAGCTACAAAGAATTTTTGAACTGTGAATTTTTTTCATTTCTTCAAATTTCATCGATAATATTTCAAAAAATTGTATCCTTTGATGGAGGTATTTGAGTCTCATTTATTCATTAACGCATTCTTCATTGAAAATTATCAAAAAACATTCCAGATCTCCTTAAAATTTGAGCAATCGAGCTACAAATTTCCTCAACTTTCATCGATAATATTTCGAAAACTTTTATCCCTAGTTGGCGGTATTTAAGTCTTATTTATTCATTAACTCCTTTTTCATTGAAAATTATCAAAAACATTCCAGATATCCTTCAAATTTTGAACAATTGAGCTACAAAGAATTTATGAACTGTGAAATTTTTTCATTTTTTCAAATTTCATCGATAATATTTCGAAAAATTATACTCTTAGATGGCGGTTTCTTAGTCTGATTGATTCATTAACTCATTCGTCATTGAAAAATATCACAAAACATTCCAGATATTCCTTAAATTTCGAACAATTGAGCTACAAAGATTTTTCGAACTGTGAAATTTTTTCATTTCTTCAACTTTCATCGATAATATTTCGAAAAATTATATCCCTAGATGGCGGTTTTATAGTCTGATTGATTCATTAACTCATTCTTCATTGAAAAATATCACAAAACATTCCAGATATCCTTAAAATTTCGAGCAATTGAGCTACAAATAATTTTTGAACTGTGAAATTTTTTCATTTCTCTAACTTTCATCGATAATATTTCGAAAAATTATATTCCAAGATGGCAGGTTTTGTATCTGATTTATTCATCAATACATTTTCCATTGAAAAATGTCAAAAAACATTCCAGATATAATTTAAATTTTGAACAATTGAGCCACAAAGAATTTTTGAACATTGAAATTTTTTCATTTCTTTAACTTTCATCGATAATATTTCGAAAAATTATATTCCAAGATGGCAGGTTTTTTGTCTGATTTATTCATCAATACATTTTCCATTGAAAAATGTCAAAAAACATTCCAGATATCATTTAAATTTTGAACAATTGAGCCACAAAGAATTTTTGAACATTGAAATTTTTTCATTTCTTTAACTTTCATCGATAATATTTCGAAAAATTGTATCCTTTGATGGATGTTTTTCAGTCTGATTGATTCAATTACTCATTCTCCATTAGAAAATATCAAAAATTATTTCCGATATCCCTTAAATTTTGAGCAATTAAGCTACAAATTTCTTCAAATTTCATCGATAATATTTCGAAAACTTTTATCCCTAGTTGGCGGTATTTGAGTCTTATTTATTCATTAACTCCTTTTTCATTGAAAATTATCAAAAACATTCCAGATATCCTTTAAATTTTGAACAATTGAGCTACAAAGAATTTATGAACTGTGAAATTTTTTTATTTTTTCAAATTTCATCGATAATATTTCGAAAAATTATACTCCTAGATGGCGGTTTTTTAGTCTGATCGATTCATTAACTCATTCGTCATTGAAAAATATCAAAAAACATTCCAGATATCCCTTAAATTTTGAGCAATTGAGCTACAAAGAATTTTTGAACTGTGAAATTTTTTCATTTCTTCAAATTTCATCGATAATATTTCAAAAAATTGTATTCCAAGATGGCAGGTTTTTTGTCTGATTTATTCATCAATACATTTTCCATTGAAAAATGTCAAAAAACATTCCAGATATCATTTAAATTTTGAACAATTGAGCCACAAAGAATTTTTGAACATTGAAATTTTTTCATTTCTTTAACTTTCATCGATAATATTTCGAAAAATTGTATCCTTTGATGGATGTTTTTCAGTCTGATTGATTCAATTACTACTCATTCTCCATTAGAAAATATCAAAAATTATTTCCGATATCCCTTAAATTTTGAGCAATTGAGCTACAAATTTCTTCAACGTTCATCGATAATATTTCGAAAACTTTTATCCCTAGTTGGCGGTATTTAAGTCTTATTTATTCATTAACTCCTTTTTCATTGAAAATTATCAAAAACATTCCAGATATCCTTTAAATTTTGAACAATTGAGCTACAAAGAATTTATGAACTGTGAAATTTTTTTATTTTTTCAAATTTCATCGATAATATTTCGAAAAATTATACTCCTAGATATCGGTTTTTTAGTCTGATCGATTCATTAACTCATTCGTCATTGAAAAATATCACAAAACATTCCAGATATTCTTTAAATTTCGAACAATTGAGCTACAAAGATTTTTCGAACTGTGAAATTTTTTCATTTCTTCAACTTTCATCGATAATATTTCGAAAAATTATATGCCTAGATGGCGGTTTTTTAGTCTGATTGATTCAATAACTCATTCTTCATTGAAAAATATCAAAAAACATTTCAGATATCCCTCGAATTTTGAACAATTGAGCTACAAAGAATTTTTGAACTGTGAAATTTTTTCATTTCTTCAACTTTCATCGATAATATTTCGAAAAATTGTATCCTTAGATGGCGGTATTTAAGTCTTATTTATTCATTAACTCCTTTTTCATTGAAAATTATCAAAAACATTCCAGATATCCTTTAAATTTTGAACAATTGAGCTACAAAGAATTTATGAACTGTGAAAATTTTTCATTTTTTCAAATTTCATCGATAATATTTCGAAAAATTATACTCCTAGATGGCAGTTTTTTAGTCTGATTGATTCATTAACTCATTCGTCATTGAAAAATATCAAAAATTATTTCAGATATCCTTTAAATTTTGAGCAATCGAGCTACGAATAATTTTTGAACTGTGAAATTTTTTCATTTCTTCAACTTCCATCGATAATATTTTGAAAAATTATATTCCTAGATGGCGGTTTTTCAGTCTGATTGATTCACTAACTCATTCTTCATTGAAAAATATCAAAAAATATTCCAGATATCCCTTAAATTTTGAGCAATTGAGCTACAAATAATTTTTGAACGTCGGTGATGTTAGCTCCCAGCCGGCCGGCTCCAAGCGCGGCTATTCCACCACGGTCAATAGGTACTCTGAAGTCGTTTCGACGGAAGTTTTTATTTTTTTTCAAGAGTTTGAGATGGCGGCCAAGATATGTGAATAGCTTATTGAATAGACGAATAGAAGGACTATTCCCATGATTTTTTTCGTTCAATTTCGATGGCCCTAGAGGGCCAGCTCCAAGAATCAAACTATGTGTAGAGGTTGTCTGAAGTCGTTTCGACAGAAGTTTTTATTCTTTTTCAAGAGTTTGAGGTGGCGGCCAAGATATGTGAATAGCTAATTGAATAGATGGATAGAAGGACTATTCCCATGATTTTCTTCGTTCAATTTGGATGAACCTAAAGGACCAGCTCCAAGGATCGGACTTGTAAGAAATGAAAACACTAATAGTGCAGTTTTATCATTTAATGACGACAATAACGTAATTATCAATTATTCTCAAATATTAGAAATATCTTGAGCGGCTGGTTAACCCGAGCACGGAGAAATCTTGAATAATCATCACATCATCGAAGCCCGAGATTATCGGCTGTCGTATTGATGACTCTGTGATATTTTCCCCAGGACCGGCAGCGGCTCGCCGTACTTCATTTCATATTTCTAACACGGCCTTCCTGACAAGGGTGACGCTCTCGGCACCCTCTTCAGCTGCCATTTCATCTGAAACATTACAAAAACCTATCCTTCTTGATAGCACCAGAATACTTCAACCTACTGCACCGGTAGGTACTGCAATAACTTGCCAACATATGACTCATCAATTACAATGTTCTTCAATAGAACGAATATAATCGTCATCGAATAAAATTTTTTTTTTAGTTCCACCTTTAACAGGTACTAGAGATAGGTCGAAATTAGGTAATGACCTCAGTTATCACATGGTTCTGTCGCGCATGGAGCAGAGACCAATCAAAATGTGAATTGTACCTGTGATGACCTCAGCCATCACTCAGCTCTGTCACGCATGGAGCAGAGACCAATTGAAATGCAAATTCTACTTGTAATGACCTCAGCCATTACCCAGCTCTGTCACGCATGGATCAGAGACCAATTGAAATGCAAATACTACTTGTGATGACCTCAGCCATTACCCAGCTCTGTCACGCATGGAGCAGAGGCCAATTGAAATGCAAATTCTACTTGTAATGACCTCAGCCATTACCCAGCTCTGTCACGCATGGAGCAGAGACCAATTGAAATGCAAATTCTACTTGTAATGACCTCAGCCATTACCCAGCTCTGTCACGCATGGAGCAGAGACCAATTGAAATGCAAATTCTACTTGTAATGACCTCAGCCATTACCCAGCTCTGTCACGCATGGAGCAGAGACCAATTGAAATGCAAATTCTACTTGTAATGACCTCAGCCATTACCCAGCTCTGTCACGCATGGAGCAGAGACCAATTGAAAATGTAAATTCTACCTGTAATGACCTCAGCCATTACTCTGCTCTGTCACGCATGGAGCAGAGACCAATTAAAAATGTTATTACAGCAAAGCTGTACAATAACCTTCATTTCCCACAGACTCTTCGGCCTCGAGAAAATTCAATACATCATTTATGTCAACATTCAAAGCCCATTGCACAGGCCATCGTCTGAGCTGTTCTTTATTGGCAACTTTGGTTATGATATTTGATATTTGTGCCAACCTTCTTAATTTCATAGCGTCCATTGCTCAGGCAACTCACGACCTCGTATGGACCAAGAAATTCATAATCGCTCTTGCCGATATGCATCTGAGAATCACGATGCATCAGCACAAAGTCACCAGGCGAGTACTGAGTGTTGTCTCTTCTCTTCTTGTTGACATTATCGAGATTGCACGTTAGAGACAGTTTTTCTGCTACCCGTTGTCTATCTAAATCTCGGTTTCTTATTGGATTCAGATCTTTCGACACATTTTTCAATAACGCCTGTATTGATGGTGTCGAACCTTGGATTCCCAAGAGCAATTGCAGTGGGGTCGAATTGGTCGATTTCTGCACAGTCGTGTTTAGAACAAGCTGGATTTTCCATAAGCCACTCGGCCATTCTGCTTTAACACGAGTTTCAATCCTCAATAAGTTCCGAATGGTTCTCATATAGCGTTCCACCTGTCCATTTCCTCTGCGTATGTCAGGTGTAACATAATGATGTTCAATATTCCATTGCTCTAGGTACTTTGGAAAAGTTGTGTTTTTAAACTACGTAGCGGCATCCATTATAACTCGCTTAGGAGTTCCAAACAATGCTAATACATTCTCCAATTTTTCACGAGTTTCTGCGGTGGTAACAGTTTTCATCGGCGTCAAAATGCAATATTTTGTGAAAGCATCGACCATAACCAAAATATGCTTGAAACCGTCGGATGACATAGGTAATGGCCCCAAGCAATCCAAATGTAAGGTGTGAAACGGTTCTTTCGGGATCTCTACTGGATTAACGTAACCTTGTAAGGGCCCAGTTCTGGTTTTCTTTACTGCACATATTACGCAGTGCTTGACGTAACAGTTAATGAAGTTTCTCATTCTAGGAAACCAAAAGTGTTCGGCGATCGACTGGTAAGTTTTGTCATTGCCGACATGACACTGCTCATCATGGAAAATGCGTAATAGCCCTAAACGGCTTTGTCTTGGAACAAACCACTGCAGATTCATCGTTCCGTCCGGATTGAGCTTTTTGTGGTACAACATTCCATCTTTTTCTGTGTACTGATTCGAATCGAGATCTCCATTCTTCAGCTGTTCCAACAAGTTTTGAACTTCTTCGTTCCCTTTCTGTTCGATGTACGCCCAGTTATTATGTGAAATTCGACGAATTGTGTTCACCGGATTTCGACTTAGATAATCCACATGTGGAAGATTGGATCCTTTGCGATATTTTATCTCAAAATCAAAATCTTGGAGATAGACCCACCAACGAGCTATTCGAGGAATAAGATCCTTTTTAGTAGCGGTTGCTTTAACTGAATTGCAATCAGTGACTATCGTGAATTTTATCCCAAGCAGATAAGTTCGGAAGTGCTTGAGTGCTTGAACTATGGCGAGGGTTTCAAGCTCGTATGAGTGGTACTTTGCCTCACTGTCTGTTGTCCTTTTACTGAAATATGCGACAACCCTTGGCTGGTTTTCGCGTTTCTGTATAAGAATTGCACCATATCCAATACTGCTAGCATCAGTGTGCAACTCTGTTGGTGCTTCCGGGTCATACACAACGAGTAGTGGTCTTGACGTTAAATGATCAATGACATATCTTCTTGCTTCCTCCTGCTCTTTTCCCCAATGAAAAGGTACTCCTTGTTTCGTCAGACGAGTTATGCATGCTGTTCTACTAGCGAACTCGGGGACGAATTTTCTGAAATATCCTGCGAGACCCATAAATTGACGAACTTGCTTAACATTTTCAGGAATTGGTGACTTCATCAGTGCTTCTATCTTGGCCTTTCCAGGTCGTACACCTTCAGCCGATATTTCTCTCTCAAGGTATTCTAGGCTTGGTTGAAGGAAATGACATTTTTTTTATGTTCAGGGAAAACCCTGCCATACTAAGTGCTTCTAGGACTTGTCTCAGGCGAATGAGACCTTCTTCGGGAGTGACACTAGGAATTAGAATGTCGTCCAGGTAAACCAAGGCAATATGATCTTTCAAATTTCCAAGAGCTAGATTGACGGCTCTCTGGAACACAGCTGGTGCATTGGCAAGACCAAAGGGCATTCGTAGGTATTCAAAGTGGCCATCGGGTGTCACAAATGCAGTCTTTGGAATGGATTCCTCATGTATCGGTATTTGATGGAATCCGGATGCCATATCCAAAGACGTGAAATAGCGGCCTTTTCCTAGCCTATCTAATTGATCTTCGATTAATGGTAAAGGAAATCGGTCTTTGACTGTGATTCGATTAAGTTCGCGATAATCAACACACATCCTGAATGATGTATCCTTTTTTCTCACCAATAGTACGGGACTAGCGAAAGGTGATTCACTAGGTCGTATGATGTTGTTCGACATCAAATCCTCTGTGATTTCACGAACAGCTTCTCTTTCGGTGATAGATAAACGATAAGGATTTCGGACGACTACAGTATCCTTTGTTAATCGTATCTGAAGACTCACATTGGTGACAGCACCTACTTTATTCCCAGTTGTTATCATGCCACTAAAATCTCGAAGAAGTATCTGAAGATCATTTCGATAATCTGCGGGTACATCGACCTCAGTTATTTCAGAACTAAAACCTTCAGCAACCCGGTTGATTCCAGGCAGTTCACGGCGTACGATGCGTGATCCTTGATGATCAGTTATGGTTACAAGACTCTGGTCTTCATAAATATTACGTCCAATCAAAACATCGTAATCAATACTGTTATCAGAAATAAAAGCATAGGTAATTGGAATGTCCACATCAGATATGCTTGTGGAACCAACAAATTTTTTTGTTGCTTCAATCGTAACATTCGTAAGCCCTTTCAAAATGATGTTACATGGGGTTACCTTATTTTCGAATAAATGTAAATATTTGTCAGAAATTAGAGATAGGTCAGCGCCAGTATCAATTAGTGCCCAAAATTGATGACCATCGATGAAAATTTTCGTTGAACCAACAGGATTTCCTGTTGAGCAGAGGTTAATACGTCGGCGTTTTTCGATAGCCGCTTTTGTTAAGCAATTTGAAACGTTATGACCTCTTATTGCACAAAAAGTGCAGCTCTCAGTATTTCGAGAGGTACTGGGAACATCGTGTTCGCTAACAGGCAAATTCTTATTCTCTGATTGGGGCCTGATGTTTTTAGCACGACAATTTGTTCGAGTCCCATTAAACCACACTGGAAACACTTCTTAGAAATTTTTGAACTGCTCGGTTTCTTGTCGGAAAATGGGAATTTCCGCTTGAGAGGGGTCTCATGTCCAATAATTCGTTGCTGACCATCGTTATATCGTGGAATTTTGGTAAATGATGACAAGAAAACTAACAAATCGGAAATACTGCGACAGTTAGCATTCATTGCAGCGTTACGTACGTCTAGCTCCGAAATTCCATGAACAATCAATTCTACTCGATCGGCTTCACTCCAGTTAGCGCGTAAATTATTCAACAAAGCCGACTTCTCATGCACATATGATTCGTAAGTGTTTACACAAGCACTTGAAAACTTCGTGGCCTCTTCTAACATGCGACCAAGATTCCTTTTCGGAGGAAATGCCTCGACGAAATCGATACGGAAAGTATTCCAATCTCTCTCATCTGGATTCCAACGTTCAAACCATTTTTTCGCTTCGTTTAACAAAAAACGGCCAATCCTTGATAAGGTTTGAACATCAGACCATCCTACTTCATGCTTAATAGTCTCAACGTAACTCACCCATTCATGTGATTCATTAATTTCGGGTTTGAAATACGGTAAATCTACCTGTTCACCAGATCTCTGAGACTGTAGCACTTTGACTAACTCCGCCAGTAAGCTTTGAGTTGCATCACCATCCGATGAAGCCATGTTTTTCTCACACCCTTATTGTAAGCACAATCCTGAATAAAAGTTCTGTTTTCGATACCTGCCGGTATTGCTCCGAAAACAGTCTTGTGAATGATTTTCTTTGCGGAGCACACGAGCACAAAATTACACTGTGAACAATAGGCACTAAGTATCCCACTTCTGATGTAAGAAATGAAAACACTAATAGTGCAGTTTTATCATTTAATGACGACAATAACGTAATTATCAATTATTCTCAAATATTAGAAATATCTTGAGCGGCTGGTTAACCCGAGCACGGAGAAATCTTGAATAATCATCACATCATCGAAGCCCGAGATTATCGGCTGTCGTATTGATGACTCTGTGATATTTTCCCCAGGACCGGCAGCGGCTCGCCGTACTTCATTTCATATTTCTAACAATATGTATAGATACTCTGAAGCCGTTTCGACAGAAGTTTTTATTTTATTTCATGAGTTCAGGACGGCGGCCAAGACTTGTGATTAGCTGATTGAATAGAAGGATAGAAGGACTATTTGTATGATTTTTTTCGTTCAATTTGGATAGACCTAAAGGGCCAGCTCCAAAGAATCAAACTATGTGTATAGGTACTCTGAAGCCGTTTCGACAGAAGTTTTTATTTTTTTTCAAGAGTTTGAGATGGCGGCCAAGATATGTGAATAGCTTATTGAATAGATGGATAGAAGGACTATTTCCATGATTTTTTTCGTTCAATTTCGATGGCCCTGAAGGGCCAGCTCCAACGATCAAAGTAGGTATGTGTATAGGTACTCTGAGCCGTTTAGACAAAAGTTTTTGATTTATTTCATGAGTTCAGGACGGCGGCCAAGACTTGTGATTAGCTGATTGAATAGATGGATAGAAGGACTATTTGTATGATTTTTTTCGTTCGATTTGGATAGACCTAAAGGGCCAGCTCCAAAGAATCAAACTATGTGTATAGGTACTCTGAAGCCGTTTCGACAGAAATTTTTATTTTTTTTTTTCAAAAGTTGAAGATGGCGGTCAAGAACTGTGATTGACTGATTGAATAAAGGGAGAAAGGACTATTCGCATGATTTTTTTCGTTCAATTTGGATGAACCTTAAGGGCCAGCTCCAAGAATCAAACTATGTGTAGAGGTCGTCTGAAGCCGTTTCGACAGAAGTTTTTATTTTTTTTTCGAGAGTTGAAGATGGCGGCCAAGAACTGTGATTGACTGAATGAATGAAAGGATAAGAGGACTATTCGTATGATTTTTTTCGTTCATTTTCGATGGCCCTAGAGGGCCAGCTCCAAAGAATCAAACTATGTGTATAGGTACTCTGAAGCCGTTTCGACAAGAGTTTTTAATTTTTTTTTCAAGAGTTGAACTGTGATTGACTGATTGAATGAAGGGATGGAAGGACTATTCGCATGATTTTTTTCGTTCATTTTGGATGAACCTAGAGGGCCACCTCCAAACATCAAACTATGTGTAGAGGTTGTCTGAAGTCGTTTCGACAGGAGTTTTTATTTTTTTTCAAGAGTTTGAGATGGCGACCAAGATATGTGAATAGCTTATTGAATAGATGGATAGAAGGACTATTTCCATGATTTTTGTCGTTCAATTTCGATGGCACTGAAGGGCCAGCTCCAAGGATCAAAATAGGTATGTGTATAGGTACTCTGAGCCGTTTCGACAAAAGTTTTTAATTTTTTTCATGAGTTCAAGACGGCGGCCAAGAATTGTGATTGGCTGATTGAATAAAAGGAAAAGAGGACTATTCGCATGATTTTTTTCGTTCAATTTCGATGGCCCTAGAGGGCCAGCTCCAAAGAATCAAACTATGTGTATAGGTACTCTGAAGCCGTTTCGATAGAAGTTTTTATTTTTTTCAACAGTTGAAGATGGCGGCCAAAAACTGTGATTGACTGATTGAAT
This sequence comes from Adalia bipunctata, assembly GCA_910592335.1. Classification (NCBI taxonomy): domain Eukaryota; kingdom Metazoa; phylum Arthropoda; class Insecta; order Coleoptera; family Coccinellidae; genus Adalia; species Adalia bipunctata. The sequence goes on from CAJUZD010000005.1 coordinate 90,178, forward strand.
GAAGGGATGAAAGGACATGATTTTTTCGTTCAATTTGGATGAACCTTAAGGGCCAGCTCCAAGAATCAAACTATGTGTAGAGGTTGTCTGAAGCCGTTTCAACAGAAGTTTTTATTTTTTTACAAGAGTTGAAGATGATTGACTGATCGAATAAAGGGATGAAAAGACTATTCGCATGATTTTTTCGTTCAATTTCGATGGCCCTAAAGGGCCAGCTCCATGGATCGAACTATGTGTAGAAGTTGTCTGAAGTCGTTTCGACAGAAGTTTTTATTTTTTTTCAAGAGTTTGAGATGGCGGCCAAGATATGTGAATAGCTTATTGAATAGATGGATAGAATGACTATTCCCATGATTTTTTTCGTTCAATTTGGATGAACTTAAAGGACCAGCTCCAAGGATCGGACAATGTGTATAGGTACCTACCCTGAAGCCGTTTCGACAGAAGTTTTTATTTTTTTTCAAGAGTTTGAGATGGCGGCCAAGATATGTGTATAGCTTATTGAATAGAGGGACTATTCCCATGATTTTTTTCGTTCAATTTCGATGGCCCTAGAGGGCCAGCTCCAAGAATAAAACTATGTGTAGAGGTTGTCTGAAGTCGTTTCGACAGAAGTTTTTATTCTTCTTCAAGAGTTTGAGGTGGCGGCCAAGATATGTGAATAGCTTATTTAATAGATGAATAGAAGGACTATTCGCATAATTTTTTTCGTTCAATTTCGATTGCCCTGAAGGGCCAGCTCCAAGGAACGAACTATGTGGATAGGTACTCTGAAGTCGTTCCGACAGAAGTTTTTATTTTTTTTTCAAAAGTTGAGTATGGCGGCACAGAATTGTGATTGGCTGATTGAATAGAAGGATAAGAGGACTATTCGAATGATTTTTATTCGTTCCATTCCGATGGCCCTAGAAGGCCAGCTCCAAAGAATCAAACTATGTGTATAGGTACTGTGAAGCCGTTTCGACAGAAGTTTTTATTTTTTTTCAAGAGTTGAAGCCGGCAGCCAAAAACTGTGATTGACTGATTGAATAAAGGAATAAAACGACTATTCGCATGATTTTTTCCGTTCAATTTCGATGGCCCTAGAGGGCCATCTCCAAGAATCAAACCATGTGTAGAGGTTCTGTCGAAACGGCTTCAGAGTACCTCTACACCTAGTTTGATTCTTGGAGCTGGCCCTTTAGGTTCATCCAAATTGAACGAAAAAAATCATGGGAATAGTCCTTCTATCATCTATTCGATAGGCTATTCACATATCTTGGCCGCCATCTCAAACTCTTGAAAAAAATTAAAACTTCTGTCGAAACGACTTCAGACAACCTCTACACATAGTTAGATATTTGGAGGTAGCCCTCTAGGTTCAACCGAATTGAACGAAAAAAATCATGGGAATAGTCCTTCTATTCATCTATTCAATCAGCTATTCACATATCTTGACCGCCATCTCAAACTTTCGAAAAAAAATAAAAACTTTTGTCGAAACGGCTCCAGAGTACCTATACACATACCTACTTTGATCGAAAATTGAACGGAAAAAATCATGGAAATAGTCCTTCTATTCATCTATTCAATCAGCTATTCACATATCTTGGCCGCCATCTCAAACTCTCGAACAAAAATAAAAACTTCTGTGAAACGGCTTCAGAGTACCTATACACATAGTTCGATCCTTGGAGCTGGTCCTTTAGGTTCATCCAAATTGAACGAAAAAAATCATGAAAATAGTCCTCCTATAATAATAATAATAATTTTATTATAGACATTTACAATATCATATAATAATTTAACCCATCAAACTATTACATGGGGAGTCAATACAGCAAAGAATTAGTCTTTATAGGATATAAATTACAATTTGTACACAAACAGACAATACATTGTAAAATTCGACACAAAAACACCTATAAATTCTCCAATCTACACTTCCAAAATTCTTCCATATCATAATATGCTTCCTGGATTAGAAATTTCTTCAATTCATTTTTCATTCTTGTTTTATTCAATATTTTGAAGCGATGAGGTACCCGGTTGTATATTAACAGTGCTTCGTGGTTTATACTCATTTGAGATGCTGACACCCTATGATAGGGTGTGGCTAGTTTATCAGCATTTCTGGTTCCATACTGATGGAAATCTCCGTTCTTTGAGATGTTTTGACCATATTCACGAACATACATTATGCAGGTAAGTATATACAATGAGGTAAGCGTCATAATTTTTTCTTTACTAAAATGAATCCTACAGCTGTCTGTCTTCTTCAAACCATTGATGATGCGTAGTGCATTTTTTTGTTTTATAAAAATTTTCTTGCTTTCAGGTCTTCCTCCCCAAAACAGTATGCCATAAGTGATCAAGCTGTGGAAGTATCCAAAGTAGGCCTGTTTGGCAGCTGACTTTCCTGCAAGTTGTTTCGTTCTTCGGATGGTGTATGTGGCGAATGAGAGTTTATGTATCAGATATTCAATATGAGCGTTAAATTTCAGATCTGGTTGAAGAAATATTCCCAAAAACTTCAGTTTGGCATCCTCTGCTGGGCGGGTCTGAAATGTAAGATATTTAGTTTTATTCTCATTCATAACAAGGTTATTTGCCGCGAACCACGTTTCAGCTTGTTTTAGTGTTGAGATGGATTTTTCTTTCAGCTCACTCTGACTGTCACCTTTATTGAGAAAGGAGGAATCATCAACATAAATTGTTTTCGAATCAGACTTCACATTAGCCGGTAAGTCGTTTATATAGACTAAAAACAGCGTAGGCTCCAAAATAGATCCCTGGGGTACTCCATGAGTTATTTCCCTCCAATCGGAATGTCCACTCCCCACACTCACCCTCTGAAATCTGCTTTTCAAGTAGCTGTCTACCATTTTCAGAGCTGTACCTCTTATCCCATAGTATTGAAGTTTTTCTAACAATATGTCATGCTTTATTGAGTCAAATGCCTTACTCAAATCAATGGCCATCAGTTCACACTTCTTGCCCCCATCAAAACCATCCGCAATGTTTTGCAATAAATCTGTTATTGCTGATTGGGTAGATTTATTTATCCATCTTTTCAATCAGCTATTCACATATCTTGGCCGCCATCTCAAACTCTTGAAAAAAAAATAAAAACTTCTGTCGAAACGGCTTCAGACAAGCTCTACACATATTTTGATACTTGGAGCTGGCCCTTTAGGTTCATCCAAATTGAACGAAAAAAATCATGGGAATAGTCCTTCTATTCGTCTATTCAATAAGCTATTCACATATCTTGGCGGCCATCTCAAACTCTTGAAAAAAAAAAAACTTCCGTCGAAACGGCTTCAGAGTACACATAGTTCGATCCTTGGAGCTGGTCCTTTAGGTTCATCCAAATTGAACGGAAAAAAATCATGAAAATAGTCCTCCTATCCATCTATTCAATCAGCTATTCACATATCTTGGCCGCCATCTCAAACACTTGAAAAAAAAAATAAAAACTTCTGTCGAAACGGCTTCAGACAACTTCTACACATAGTTTGATTCTTGGAGCTGGCCCTTAAGGTTCATCCAAATTGAACGAAAAAAATCATGCGAATAGTCCTTTCATCCCTTCATTCAATCAGTCAATCACAGTTCTTGGCCGCCATCTTCAACTCTTGAAAAAAAAATAAAAACTTCTGTCGAAACGGCTTCAGAGTATCTATACACATAGTTTGATTCTTTGGAGCTGGCCCTTTAGGTCTATCCAAATTGAACGAAAAAAATCATACAAATAGTCCTTCTATCTTCCTATCCAATCAGCTAATCACAAGTCTTGGCCGACGTCCTGAACTCATGAAATAAATTAAAAACTTTTGTCGAAACGGCTCAGAGTACCTATACACATACCTACTTTGATCGTTGGAGCTGGCCCTTCAGGGCCATCGAAATTGAACGAAAAAAATCATGGAAATAGTCCTTCTATCCATCTATTCAATAAGCTATTCACATATCTTGGCCGCCATCTCAAACTCTTGAAAAAAAAATAAAAACTTCTGTCGAAACGGCTTCAGGGTACCTACACATAGTTCGATCCTTGGAGCTGGTCCTTTAGGTTCATCCAAATTGAATGAAAAAAATCATGAAAATAGTCCTCCTATCCATCTATTCAAAAAGCTATTCACATATCTTGGCCGCCGTCTCAAACTCTTGAAAAAAAAATAAAAACTTCCGTCGAAACGACTTCAGAGTACCTATTGACCGTGGTGGAATAGCAGCGCTTGGAGCCGGCCGGCCGGGAGGCGTATTGGCATTGTTTACTACGGTGCAACGCATACATGGTGTTGGAACGCGGTAAAGAATGGCTGCACCAATGCCCTGTCTACCCAGACATATCTTACTACGACTCAGCGCAGCGGGGTGTCCAGGCGTAGTAACTATTGTGAATATTATGGATACGCGTCTATTCTCGGTCATTGTTCACAGCTTTCCAACTCAACTACGTTCAAATTTGATTTCTTTCGCAATTTTGCAACCCGCGCAGGCTATTTCAGTAATGCGTTCAACATTTTCTATCAGTTCTACTGCAGCTGAGGAATGTTTTTCTCCTAAATTTGTTTCATTGGCATTCTCGACAGTGTTTATTGGTACTACAGAAAAATTATCTTGTTGGGTAGAAAGAAACATTACTCTGTTGCTTTGTAGTAAGTAGTTGGCAAGTCATTTTCTATACCCACATCAGTTGACATGTCGGCATAAAATTCTGAGGATATATTTTCTCCTAGAGCTAATTTTGCTAATTTTTTTTTGTCTCCATCGTTTATTTGCATACAGGTCCATACTTATTTCGTATGGCGCAAAGGTGCTCACAATACCTTCCACCCTGTCCAAAAACACAGTCGCAAAATGCAATATCTACATATGCAGTATAAAACATGTTATCACCGGTTTCCGAAGAAACCAAAAAGGCATTTTCGTCGATTCTTTCAAAAAGAGACATAAGCACAATGTGACATTTTTCTAAAGAGTATCCCATTCTTTGAGGAAATTGCCAAATTACAGCAAGTGGCGTCTTTGATAGAACTCGTAAACATTGGCAACCAAGGCACAAGCATTGAACGCTTTACATCTTTGTAGAACAATGTCTTTAAAAATGCGAATAATAGCTTCTACATAATTGTTCGTATTATTTCCTCGTGTAAATGAATGACTTCTATATGCCAAATACCACTAGGCTTCGATCCCAATAATTGGCTATATGAGCTTGAAAATAATCATATTTTTTAAAAACGTAATTATTTAGAATATGATCATAATTTTCACGAATCGTATCAATAATACAATAGTTACTACGCCTGAACACCCCGCTGCGCTGAGTCGTAGTAAGATATGTCTGGGTAGAGCATGGGCGTATTTACGGGGGGGGTACTGGGGGTAATTACCCCCCCCAGAAGAAAATTTGCACTGTTACTGAATTGAAAAAAAAATACATAATGCTCTGATGAGTCCTTGTAGCAGCCATTCGTTGAATCTCGCTATATCGAAAACATCGAACGTACAAGGCGTAAGAAATGCCGTGGGAATCATTAAAGAAGTTTGTGCATTTTTTAAAGCTTCGTCGAAGCGAAATTTTATTCTTAGGGCGAGGTTAGATGGACATAAGCAGCTAAAAAGTCTTTGTGAGACTAGATGGGTTGAATGTCACGAATCTATGCTTCAATTTCAGAGTTCGATTGATAAGTAGGTACTATTGTAGAACTTCTTGACAATATTTCTCATTGGAAAGATCGGAACTCGTCCTCAAAAGCAGAATGCAATTTGTTGCTCCGTTTTCATAGTATCGTTATGCTCTCTGTCTGATATTTAAGCGTTAACCGTCAATTTGAGCAAGATATTGCAAACCAAGTCAGTTGATAAACACTATGCCAATAAACTTACAATAAATGTGATTACAGTTTTAAAGGAAAGACGTCAAAACTCCGAACTTCATTTCAGTAACGTGTTCGCTTTGGTATCCAATATTCATAAAACAATTAAATATAGAAATAACGAAACCAAGAGTAACCCCGAGACAATCGCATCCCTCAAATATACTTACAGAAAATGATGAATCTTTTTTCCGAATTAATTTATGTATTCCTATGTTGGATTATGTATTACAAGATCTGCAATATCGATTCAACGAAGAATCTCTGAACACCTATGAGTTTAATAAATTTTTCTCTTCAATTTTCAATAAGAAATGAGACACAGAAATAGATCTTTCACTTGGAATAGTCGCGGAGTATTTGAACAACCTAGAGAATTGCAAAAATAAGGATTTGATGCTTTTGAAATTGAAAGCAGAATTTACTATGTGGCAAATCATGGGCCATGGCAAAGAACACAACAAATGGTATCGCGTTATATTCGTCCTGCGATGAAAGTATCTTTCCACTGGTGAAAAAATGTCTTCAAGTTTTGGTCACTCTACCCGTTAGTCGTTAGTGTAGCCTCTGCTGAAAGAAGTTTTTTCTCACTGCGGCGCCTTAAAACCTGGCTTCGGTCAACAAAGGGCCAGGATAGGTTAGTTAGGAGTTGGGATGTCATTGTTATACATTCCAATAATGATGGACAATATTATTAATAGTTTTGCTAGTAATAAAAAGAGGCGAATTGATTTCGTTCTGTGATTTTTGAATCATATCTGATGCTAGAAGAAGCGGTTATGTTTAAATTTTTAATGTATAATATTCACTAACCTTTCTGATATTTTTCCTTCAAATTTTGAATAGCCCATTTCTTTGGTTTTCATATTTTTTTTCTTGAGTTTTACCTATATTTATTTTATGCCTTGACCCCCCCCCCCCCGCTTTTCACTCAAGATCAGTCAGGTCACTCGCTGAAACTTACCACCACCACCCCCCCCCCCCAAACTTGCTCTCTGGATACGCCCCTGGGGTAGAGAGAGCATTGGTTGAGCCATTCTTTACCGCGTTCCAACACCATGTATGCGTTGCACCGTAGTAAACAATGCCAATACGCGGCCGGGAGCTAACATCACCGACGTAATTTTTGAACTGTAAAATTTTTTCATTTCTTTAACTTTAATCGATAATATTTCGAAAAATTATATTCCTAGATGGCGTTTTCAAGGTCTGATTGATTCATTAACTCATTCTTCATTGAAAAATATCAAAAAACATTGCAGATATCCTTTAAATTTTGAACAATTGAGCTACAAAGAATTTTTGAACTGTGAAATTTTTTCATTTCTTCAAATTTCATCGATAATATTTCAAAAAATTGTATTCCAAGATGGCAGGTTTTTTGTCTGATTTATTCATCAATACATTTTCCATTGAAAAATGTCAAAAAACATTCCAGATATCATTTAAATTTTGAACAATTGAGCCACAAAGAATTTTTGAACATTGAAATTTTTTCATTTCTTCAACTTTCATCGATAATATTTCGAAAAATTGTATCCTTTGATGGATGTTTTTCAGTCTGATTGATTCAATTAATCATTCTCCATTAGAAAATATCAAAAATTATTTCCGATATCCCTTAAATTTTGAGCAATTGAGCTACAAAGAATTTTTGAACTGTGAAATTTTTTCATTTCTTCAAATTTCATCGATAATATTTCAAAAAATTGTATCCTTTGATGGAGGTATTTGAGTCTCATTTATTCATTAACGCATTCTTCATTGAAAATTATCAAAAAACATTCAAGATATCCTTAAAATTTGAGCAATTGAGCTACAAATTTCTTCAACTCTCATCGATAATATTTCGAAAACTTTTATCCCTAGTTGGCGGTATTTAAGTCTTATTTATTCATTAACTCCTTTTTCATTGAAAATTATCAAAAACATTCCAGATATCCTTTAAATTTTGAACAATTGAGCTACAAAGAATTTACGAACTGTGAAATTTTTTCATTTTTTCAAATTTCATCGATAATATTTCGAAAAATTATACTCCTAGATGACGGTTTTTTAGTCTGATCGATTCATTAACTCATTCGTGATTGAAAAATATCACAAAACATTCCAGATATTCTTTAAATTTCGAACAATGGAGCTACAAAGATTTTTCGAACTGTGAAATTTTTTCATTTCTTCAACTTTCATCGATAATATTTCGAAAAATTATATCCCCAGATGGCGAATTTTCAGTTTGATTGATTTATTAACTTATTCTCCATTGAAAAATATCAAAAAACATTTCAGATATCCTTCGAATTTTGAACAATTGAGCTACAAATAATTTTTGAACTGTGAAATTTTTTCATTTCTTCAACTTTCATCGATAATATTTCGAAAAATTGTATCCTTAGATGGCGGTATTTAAGTCTTATTTATTCATTAACTCCTTTTTCATTGAAAATTATCAAAAACATTCCAGATATCCTTTAAATTTTGAACAATTGAGCTACAAAAAATTTATGAACTGTGAAATTTTTTCATTTTTTCAAATTTCATCGATAATATTTCGAAAAATTATACTCCTAGATGGCAGTTTTTTAGTCTGATTGATTCATTAACTCATTCGTCATTGAAAAATATCAAAAATTATTTCAGATATCCTTTAAATTTTGAGCAATCGAGCTACGAATAATTTTTGAACTGTGAAATTTTTTCATTTCTTCAACTTTCATCGATAATATTTCGAAAAATTATATTCCTAGATGGCGGTTTTTCAGTCTGATTGATCCACCAACTCATTCTTCATTGAAAAATATCGAAAAACATTCCAGATATCCCTTAAATTTTGAGCAATTGAGCTACAAATAATTTTTGAACTGTGAAATTTTTTCATTTCTTTAACTTTCATCGATAATATTTCGAAAAATTATATTCCTAGATGGCGTTTTTAAAGTCTGATTGATTCATCAACTCATTCTTCATTGAAAAATATCAAAAAACATTGCAGATATCTCTTAAATTTTGAACAATTGAGCTACAAAGAATTTTTGAACTGTGGAATTTTTTCATTTCTTCAATTTTCATCGATAATATTTCGAAAAATTATATCCCTAGAAGGCGGTTTTTTAGTCTGATTGATTCATTAACTCATTCTTCATTGAAAATATCACAAAACATTCCAGATATCCTTCAAATTTCGAACAATTGAGCTACAAAGATTTTTTGAACTTTGAAATTTTTTCATTTCTTCAACTTTCATCGATAATATTTCGAAAAATTATATTCCCAGATGGCGAATTTTCAGTTTGATTGATTCATTAACTTATTCTTCAATGAAAAATATCAAAAAACATTTCAGATATCCTTCAAATTCTGAACAATTGTGCTACAAAGAATTTTTGAACTGTGAAATTTTTTCATTTCTTCAACTTTCATCGATAATATTTCGAAAGATTGTATCCTTAGATGGCGGTATTTAGGTCTTATTTATTCATTAACTCCTTTTTCATTGAAAATTATCAAAAACATTCCAGATATCCTTTAAATTTTGAACAATTGAGCTACAAAAAATTTATGAACTGTGAAATTTTTTCATTTTTTCAAATTTCATCGATAATATTTCGAAAAATTATACTCCTAGATGGCAGTTTTTTAGTCTGATTGATTCATTAACTCATTCGTCATTGAAAAATATCAAAAATTATTTCAGATATCCTTTAAATTTTGAGCAATCGAGCTACGAATAATTTTTGAACTGTGAAATTTTTTCATTTCTTCAACTTTCATCGATAATATTTCGAAAAATTATATTCCTAGATGGCGGTTTTTCAGTCTGATTGATCCACCAACTCATTCTTCATTGAAAAATATCGAAAAACATTCCAGATATCCCTTAAATTTTGAGCAATTGAGCTACAAATAATTTTTGAACTGTGAAATTTTTTCATTTCTTTAACTTTCATCGATAATATTTCGAAAAATTATATTCCTAGATGGCGTTTTTAAAGTCTGATTGATTCATCAACTCATTCTTCATTGAAAAATATCAAAAAACATTGCAGATATCTCTTAAATTTTGAACAATTGAGCTACAAAGAATTTTTGAACTGTGGAATTTTTTCATTTCTTCAATTTTCATCGATAATATTTCGAAAAATTATATCCCTAGAAGGCGGTTTTTTAATCTGATTGATTCATTAACTCATTCTTCATTGAAAATATCACAAAACATTCCAGATATCCTTCAAATTTCGAACAATTGAGCTACAAAGATTTTTTGAACTTTGAAATTTTTTCATTTCTTCAACTTTCATCGATAATATTTCGAAAAATTATATTCCCAGATGGCGAATTTTCAGTTTGATTGATTCATTAACTTATTCTTCAATGAAAAATATCAAAAAACATTTCAGATATCCTTCAAATTCTGAACAATTGTGCTACAAAGAATTTTTGAACTGTGAAATTTTTTCATTTCTTCAACTTTCATCGATAATATTTCGAAAGATTGTATCCTTAGATGGCGGTATTTAGGTCTTATTTATTCATTAACTCCTTCTTCATTGAAAATTATCAAAAACATTCCAGATATCCTTTAAATTTTGAACAATTGAGCTACAAAGGATTTATGAACTGTGAAATTTTTTCCTTTTTTCAAATTTCATCGATAATATTTCGAAAAATTATACTCCTAGATGGCGGTTTTTTAGTCTGATTGATTCATCAACTCATTCGTCATTGAAAAATATCAAAAATTATTTCAGATATCCTTTAAATTTTGAGCAATCGAGCTACGAATAATTTTTGAACTGTGAAATTTTTTCATTTCTTCAACTTTCATCGATAATATTTCGAAAAATCATATTCCTAGATGAAGGTTTTTCAGTCTGATTGATTCATTAACTCATTCTTCATTGAAAAATATCAAAAAACATTTCAGATATCCCTTAAATTTTGAGCAATTGAGCTACAAATAATTTTTGAACTGTGAAATTTTTTCATTTCTTCAACTTTCATCGATAATATTTCGAAAAATTATATCCCTAGATGGCGATTTTTTAGTCTGATTAATTCATTAACTCATTCTTCATTGAAAAATATCAAAAATTATTCCAGATATCCTTTAAATTTTGAGCAATCGAGCTACGAATAATTTTTGAACTGTGAAATTTTTTCATTTCTTCAACTTTCATCGATAATATTTCGAAAAATTATATTCCTAGATGGCGGTTTTTCAGTCTGATTGATTTATTAACTCATTCTTCATTGAAAAATATCAAAAAACATTCCAGGTATCCCTTAAATTTCGAGCAATTGAGCTACAAATAATTTTTGAACTGTGAAATTTTTTCATTTCTTTAACTTTCATCGATAATATTTCGAAAAATTATATTCCTAGATGGCGTTTTTAAGGTCTGATTGATTCATTAACTCATTCTTCATTGAAAAATATCAAAAAACATTGCAGATATCCTTTATATTTTGAACAATTGAGCTACAAAGAATTTTTGAACTGTGGAATTTTTTCATTTCTTCAATTTTCATCGATAATATTTCGAAAAATTATATCCCTAGAAGGCGGTTTTTTGGTCTGATTGATTCATTAACTCATTCTTCATTGAAAAATATCACAAAACATTCCAGATATCCTTTAAATTTCGAACAATTGAGCTACAAAGATTTTTTGAACTGTGAAATTTTTTCATTTCTTCAACTTTCATCGATAATATTTCGAGAAATTATATTCCCAGATGGCGAATTTTTAGTTTGATTGATTCATTAACTTATTCTTCATTGAAAAATATCAAAAAACATTTCAGATATCCTTCAAATTTTGAACAATTGAGCTACAAAGAATTTTTGAACTGTGAAATTTTTTCATTTCTTCAACTTTCATTCGATAATATTTCAAAAAATTGTATCCTTAGATGGCGGTATTTAAGTCTTATTTATTCATTAGTTCCTTTTCCATTGAAAATTATCAAAAACATTCCAGATATCCTTTAAATTTTGAACAATTGAGCTACAAAGAATTTATGAACTGTGAAATTTTTTCATTTTTTTAAATTTTATCGATAATATTTCGAAAAATTATACTCCTAGATGGCGGTTTTTTAGTCTGATTGATTCATTAACTCATTCGTCATTGAAAAATATCAAAAAATATTTCAGATATCCTTTAAATTTTGAGCAATCGAGCTACGAATAATTTTTGAACTGTGAAATTTTTTCATTTCTTCAACTTTCATCGATAATATTTCGAAAAATTATATTCCTAGATGGCGGTTTTTCAGTCTGATTGATTCATTAACTCATTCTTCATTGAAAAATATCAAAAAACATTCCAGATATCCCTTAAATTTTGAGCAATTGAGCTACAAATAATTTTTGAACTGTGAAATTTTTTCATTTCTTTAACTTTCATCGATAATATTTCGAGAAATTATATTCCTAGATGGCGTTTTTAAGGTCTGATTGATTCATTAACTCATTCTTCATTGAAAAATATCAAAAAACATTCCAGATATCCTTTAAATTTTGAACAATTGAGCTACAAAGAATTTTTGAACTGTGGAATTTTTTCATTTCTTCAACTTTCATCGATGATATTTCGAAAAATTATATTCCCAGATGGCGAATTCTTAGTTTGATTGATTCATTAACTCATTCTTCAATGAAAAATATCACAAAACATTCAAGATATCCTTTAAATTTTGAACAATTGAGCTACAAAGAATTTTTGAACTGTGAAATATTTTCATTTCTTCAACTTTCATCGATAATATTTCGAAAGATTGTATCCTTAGATGGCGGTATTTGAGTCTTATTTATTCATTAACTCCTTCTTCATTGAAAATTATCAAAAACATTCCAGATATCCTTTAAATTTTGAACAATTGAGCTACAAAGAATTTATGAACTGTGAAATTTTTTCATTTTTTCAAATTTCATCGATAATATTTCGAAAAATTATTCTCCTAGATGGCGGTTTTTTAGTCTGATTGATTCATTAGCTCAGTCGTCATTGAAAAATATCAAAAATTATTTCAGATATCCTTTAAATTCAGAGCAATTGAGCTACGAATAATTTTTAAACTGTGAAATTTTTTCATTTCTTCAACTTTCATCGATAATATTTCGAAAAATTATACTCCTAGATGGCGATTTTCAGTCTGATTGATTCATCAACTCATTCTCCATTGAAAAATATCAAAAAACATTCCAGATATCATTTAAATTTTGAACAATTGAGCTTCAAAGATTTTTTGAACTGTGAAATTTTTTCATTTCTTCAACTTTCATCGATAATTATTCGAAAAATTATATTCCTAGATGGCGGTTTTTTAGTCTGATAGATTCATTAACTCATTCGTCATTGAAAAATATCGAAAATTATTTCAGATATCCTTTAAATTTTCAGCAATTGAGCTACAAATAATTTTTGAACTGTGAAATTTTTTCATTTCTTCAACTTTCATCGACAATATTTCGAGAAATTTCATTTCTAGATGGCAGGTTTTTTGTCTGATTTATTCATCAATACATTTTCCATTGAAAAATGTCAAAAAACATTCCAGATATCATTTGAATTTTGAACAATTGAGCCACAAAGAATTTTTGAACATTGAAATTTTTTCATTTCAACTTTCATCGATAATATTTCGATAAATTATATTCCTAGATGGCGGTTTTTTAGTCTGATTATCATATAATATGAGTTAATGAATCAATCAGACTAAAAAACCGCCATCAAGGTATATAATTTTTCGAAATATTATCGATGAAATTTGAAGAAATGAAAAAATTTCACAGTTCAAAAATTCTTTTTAGCTCAATTGTTCAAAATTTAAAGGATATCTGGAATGTTATTTGATATTTTTCAATGAAGAATGAGTTAATGAATCAATCAGACTAAAAATTCGCCATCTGGGAATATAATTTTTCGAAATATTATCGATGAAAGTTGAAGAAATGAAAAAATTTCACAGTTCAAAAAATTTTTGTAGCTCAATTGTTCAGAATTTAAAGTATATCTGGAATGTTTTGTGATATTTTTCAATGAAGAATGAGTTAATGAATCAATCAGACTAAAAATTCGCCATCTGGGAATATAATTTTTCGAAATATCATCGATGAAAGTTGAAGAAATGAAAAAATTTCACAGTTCAAAAAATTTTTGTAGCTCAATTGTTCAGAATTTAAAGGATATCTGGAATGTTTCTTGATATTTTTCAATAAGAAATTAGTTAGTGAATCAATCAGACTAAAAAACCGCCATCTAAGGATACAATTTCTCGAAATATTATCGATGAAATTTGAAGAAATGAAAAGATTTCAATGTTCGAAAATTTTTTGTGGCCCAATTTTTCAAAATTTAAATGATATCTGGAATGTTTTTTGACATTTTCCAATGGAAAATGTATTGATGAATAAATCAGACAAAAAACCTGCCATCTAGGAATATAATTTCCCGAAATATTATCGATGAAAGTTGAAGAAGTGAAAAAATTTCACAGTTCAAAAATTATTTGTAGCTCAATTGCTCAAAATTTGAAGGATATCTGAAAAAATTTTTGATATTTTTCAATGGAGAATGAGTCAATGAATCAATCAGACTAAAAAACCGCCATCTAGGAATATAATTTTTCGAAATATTATCGATGAAATTTGAAGAAATGGAAAAATTACACAGTTCAAAAAATTTTTGTAGCTCAATTGTTCAAAATTTGGAGGATATCTGGAATGTTTTTTGATATTTTTCAATGAAGAATGAGTTAGTGAATCAATCGGACCGAAAAATCGCCATCTAGGAATGTAATTTTTCGAAATATTATCGATGAAATTTTAAGAAATGAAAAAATTTCACAGTTCAAAAATTATTTGTAGCTCAATTGCTCAAAAGTTAAAGGATATCTGAAATAATTTTTGATATTTTTCAATGACGAATGAGTTAATGAATCAAACAGACTAAATAACCGCCATCCAGGAATATAATTTCTCGAAATAATATCGATGAAAGTTGAAGAAATGGAAAAATTTCACAGTTCAAAAAATCTTTGTAGCTCAATTGTTCGAAATTTAAAGAATATCTGGAATGTTTTGTGATATTTTTCAATGAAGAATGAGTTAATGAATCAATCAGACTAAAAAACCTGCCATCTTGGAATACAATTTTTTGAAATATTATCGATGAAATTTGAAGAAATGAAAAAACTTCACAGTTCAAAAATTATTCGTAGCTCAATTGTTCAAAATTTAAAGGATATCAGGAATGCTTTTTGATATTTTTCAATGAAGAATGAGTTAATGAATCAATCAGACTGAAAAACCGCCATCTAAGAATATAATTTTTCGAAATATTATTGATGATAGTTGAAGAAATGAAAAAATTTCACAGTTCCAAAAATCTTTGTAGCTCAATTGTTCAAAATTTAAAGGATATCTGGAATGTTTTTTGATATTTTTCCATGAAGAAGGAGTAAGTGAATAAATAAGACTTAAATACCGCCATCTAGGGATACAATTTTTCGAAATATTATCGATGAAAGTTGAAGTAATGAAAAAAATTTCACAGTTCAAAAATTCTTTGTAGCTCAATTGTTCAAAATTTAAATGATATCTGGAATGTTATTTGATATTTTCCAATGAAGAATGTTGATGAATCAATCGGACTGAAAATTCGCCATCTGGGAATATAATTTTTCGAAATATTATCGATGAAATTTGAAGAAATGAAAAGATTTCACAGTCAAAAATTCTTTGAAGCTCAATAACTCATTCTTCATTGAAAAATATCAAAAAACATTTCAGATATCCTTTAAACTTCGAACAATTGAGCTACAAAGAATTTTCGAATTGTGAAATTTTTTCATTTCTTCAACTTTCATCGATAATATTTCGACAAATTATATTCCTAGATGGTTGTTTTTTAGTCTGATTGATTCATTAACTCATTTTTCATTGAAAAACATCGAAAAACATTCCAGATATCCTTTGAATTTTGAACAATTGAGCTACAAAAATTTTTTGAACTGTGAAATTTTTTCATTTCTTCAAATTTCATCGATAATATTTCGAAAAATTATATTCCTAGATGGCGGTTTTTTAGTCTGATTGATTCATTAACTCATTCTTCATTGAAAAATATCACAAAACATTCCAGATTTCCTTTAAATTTTGAACAATTGAGCTACAAAGATTTTTTGATCTGTGAAATTTTTTCATTTCTTCAACTTTCATCGATAATATTTCGAAAAGTTATATACCTAGATGGCGTTTTTTAGTTTGATTGATTCATTAACTCATTCTTCATTGAAAAATATCAAAAAACATTTCAGATATCCTTCAAATTTTGAACAATTGAGCTACAAAGATTTTTTGAACAGTGAAATTTTTTCATTTCTTCAACTTTCATCGATAATATTTCGAAAAATTATATTCCCAGATGGTGAATTTTGAGTCTGATTGATTCATCAACTCATTCTCCATTGAAAAATATCAAATAACATTTTAGATATCTTTTAAATTTTAAACAATTGAGCTACAAGGAATTTTTGAATTGTAAAATTTTTTCATTTCTACAACTTTCATCGATAATATTTCGAAAAATTATATTCCTAGATGGCGATTTTTCAGTCTGATTGATTCATTAACTCATTCTTCATTGAAAAATATCAAAAATTATTTCAGATATCCTTTAAATTTTGAGCAATCGAGCTACGAATAATTTTTGAACTGTGAAATTTTTTCATTTCTTCAAATTTCATCGATAATATTTCGAAAAATCATATTCCTAGATGGCGGTTTTTCAGTCTGATTGATTCATTAACTCATTCTTCATTGAAAAATATCAAAAAACATTTCAGATATCCCTTAAATTTTGAGCAATTGAGCTACAAATAATTTTTGAACTGTGAAATTTTTTTTTCTTTAACTTTCATCGATAATATTCCGAAAAATTATATTCCTAGATGGCGTTTCTATGGTCTGATTGATTCATTTACTCATTCTTCTATAAAAAATATCAAAAAACATTCCAGATATCCTTTAAATTTTGAACAATTGAGCTACAAAGAATTTTTGAACTATGGAATTTTTTCATTTCTTCAACTTTCATCGATAA
The DNA here is from genome assembly GCA_910592335.1 of Adalia bipunctata. Lineage (NCBI taxonomy): Eukaryota > Metazoa > Arthropoda > Insecta > Coleoptera > Coccinellidae > Adalia > Adalia bipunctata. The sequence goes on from CAJUZD010000005.1 coordinate 107,152, forward strand.
TATTTCGAAAAATTATATCCCTAGATGGCGGTTTTTTGGTCTGATTGATTCATTAACTCATTTTTCATTGAAAAATATCACAAAACATTCCAGATATCCTTTAAGTTTCGAACAATTGAGCTACAAAGATTTTTTGAACTGTGAAATTTTTTCATTTCTTCAACTTTCATCGATAATATTTCGAAAAATTATATTCCCAGATGGCGAATTTTTAGTTTGATTGATTCATTAACTTATTCTTCAATGAAAAATATCAAAAAACATTTCAGATATCCTTCAAATTTTGAACAATTGAGCTACAAAGAATTTTTGAACTGTGAAATTTTTTCATTTCTTCAACTTTCATCGATAATATTTCGAAAGATTGTATCCTTAGATGGAGGTATTTAAGTCTTATTTATTCATTAACTCCTTCTTCATTTAAAATTATCAAAAAAATTCCAGATATCCTTTAAATTTTGAACAATTGAGCTACAAAGAATTTATGAACTGTGAAATTTTTTCATTTTTTTCAAATTTCATCGATAATATTTCGAAAAATTATACTCCTAGATGGCGGTTTTTTAGTCTGATTGATTCATTAGCTCATTCGTCATTGAAAAATATCAAAAATTATTTCAGATATCCTTTAAATTTAGAGCAATCGAGCTACGAATAATTTTTAAACTGTGAAATTTTTTCATTTCTTCAACTTTCATCGATAATATTTCGAAAAATTATATTCCTAGATGGCGGTTTTTTAGTCTGATTGATTCATTAACTCATTCTTCATTGAAAAATATTACAAAACATTCCAGATATTCTTTAAATTTCGAACAATTGAGCTACAAAGATTTTTTGAACTGTGAAATTTTTTCATTTCTTCAACTTTCATCGATAATATTTCGAAAAATTATATTCCCAGATGGCGAATTTTCAGTTTGATTGATTCATTAACTTATTCTCCATTGAAAAATATCAAAAAACATTTCAGATATCCTTCAAATTTTGAACAATTGAGCTACAAAGAATTTTTGAACTGTGAAATTTTTCCATTTCTTCAACTTTCATCGATAATATTTCGAGAAATTATATTCCTGGATGGCGGTTATTTAGTCTGATTGATTCATTAACTCATTCGTCATTGAAAAATATCAAAAATTATTTCAGATATCCTTTAAATTTTGAGCAATTGAGCTACAAATAGTTTTTGAACTGTGAAATTTTTTCATTTCTTAAAATTTCATCGATAATATTTCGAAAAATTACATTCCTAGATGGCGATTTTTCGGTCCGATTGATTCATTAACTCATTCTTCATTGAAAAATATCAAAAAACATTCCAGATATCCTTCAAATTTTGAACAATTGAGCTACAAAAATTTTTTGAACTGTGTAATTTTTCCATTTCTTCAAATTTCATCGATAATATTTCGAAAAATTATACTCCTAGATGGCGGTTTTTTAGTCTGATTGATTCATTAACTCATTCGTCATTGAAAAATATCACAAAACATTCCAGATATTCTTTAAATTTCGAACAATTGAGCTACAAAGATTTTTTGAACTGTGAAATTTTTTCATTTCTTCAACTTTCATCGATAATATTTCGAAAAATTATATTCCCAGATGGCGAATTTTTAGTTTGATTGATTCATCAACTTATTCTTCATTGAAAAATATCAAAAAACATTTCAGATATCCTTCAAATTTTGAACAATTGAGCTACAAAGAATTTTTGAACTGTGAAATTTTTTCATTTCTTCAAATTTCATCGATAATATTTCGAAAAATTATATTCCTAGATGGCGGTTTTTTAGTCTGATTGATTCATTAATTCATTTTTCATTGAAAAATATCACGAAACATTCCAGATATACTTTAAATTTCGAACAATTGAGCTACAAAGATTTTTTGAACTGTGAAATTTTTTCATTTCTTCAAATTTCATCGATAATATTTCGAAAAATAATATTCCCAGATGGCGAATTTTTAGTTTGATTGATTCATTAACTTATTCTTCAATGAAAAATATCAAAAAACATTTCAGATATCCTTCAAATTTTGAACAATTGAGCTACAAAGAATTTTTGAACTGTGAAATTTTTTCATTTCTTCAACTCTCATCGATAATATTTCGAAAGATTGTATCCTTAGGTGGAGGTATTTAAGTCTTATTTATTCATTAACTCCTTCTTCATTGAAAATTATCAAAAATTATTTCAGATATCCTTTAAATTTAGAGCAATCGAGCTACGAATAATTTTTAAACTGTGAAATTTTTTCATTTCTTCAACTTTCATCGATGATATTTCGAAAAATTATATTCCTAGATGGCGGTTTTTCAGTCTGATTGATTCATTAACTCATTCTTCATTGAAAAATATCAAAAAACATTTCAGATATCCTTCAAATTTCGAACAATTGAGCTACAAAAAATTTTTGAACTGTGAAATTTTTTCATTTCTTCAACTTTCATCGATAATATTTCGAAAAATTGTATCCTTAGATGGCGGTATTTAAGTCTCATTTATTCATTGACTCCTTTTTCATTGAAAATTATCAAAAACATTCCAGATATCTTTTGAATTTCGAACAATTGAGCTACAAAGAATTTATGAACTGTGAAATTTTTTAATTTTTTCAAATTTCATCGATAATATTTCGAAAAATTATACTCCTAGATGGCGATTTCTCAGTCTGATTGATTCATTAACTCATTCTTCATTGAAAAATATCAAAAATTATTTCAGATATCCTTTAAATTTTGAGCAATCGAGCTACGAATAATTTTTGAACTGTGAAATTTTTTCATTTCTTCAACTTTCATCAATAATATTTCGAAAAATTATATTCCTAGATAGCGGTTTTTCAGTCTGATTGATTCATTAACTCATTCTTCATTGAAAAATATCAGAAAACATTCCAGATATTCTTTAAATTTCGAACAATTGAGCTACAAAGATTTTTTGAACTGAGAAATTTTTTCATTTCTTCAAATTTCATCGATAATATTTCGAAAAATTATATCCCTAGATGGCGGTTTTTTAGTCTGATTGATTCATTAACTCATTCTCCATTGAAAAATATCACAAAACATTCCAGATATTCTTTAAATTTCGAACAATTGAGCTACAAAGATTTTTTGAACTGTGAAATTTTTTCATTTCTTCAACTTTCATCGATAATATTTCGAAAAATTATATTCCCAGATGGCGAATTTTTAGTTTGATTGATTCATTAACTTATTCTTCATTGAAAAATATCAAAAAACATTTCAGATAACCTTCAAATTATGAACAATTGAGCTACAAATAATTTTTGAACTGTGATATTTTTTCATTTCTTCAACTTTCGTCGATAATATTTCGAAAAATTGTATCCTTAAATGGCGGTATTTAGGTCTCATTTATTCATTAACTCCTTTTTCATTGAAAATTATCAAAAACATTCCAGATATCCTTTAAATTTCGAACAATTGAGCTACAAAGAATTTATGAACTGTGAAATTTTTTCATTTTTTCAAATTTCATCGTTAATATTTCCAAAAATTATACTCCTAGATGGCGGTTTTTCAGTTTGATTGATTCACTAACTCATTCGTCATTGAAAAATATCAAAAATTATGTCAGATATCCTTTAAATTTTTAGCAATCGAGCTACGAATAATTTTTGAACTGTGAAATTTTTTCATTTCTTCAACTTTCATCGATAATATTTCGAAAAATTATATTCCTAGATGGCGGTTTTTCAGTCTGATTGATTCGTTTACTCATTCTTCATTGAAAAATATCAAAAAACATTCCAGATATCCCTTAAATTTTGAGCAATTGAGCTACAAATAATTTTTGAACTCTGAAATTTTTTCATTTCTTTAACTTTCATCGATAATATTTCGAAAAATTATATTCCAAGATGGCAGGTTTCTTGTCTGATTTATTCATCAATACATTTTCCATTGAAAAATGTCAAAAAACATTCCAGATATCATTTAAATTTTGAACAATTGAGCCACAAAGAATTTTTGAACATTGAAATTTTTTAATTTCTTTAACTTTCATCTATAATATTTCGAAAAATTGTATCCTTTGATGGATGTTTTTCAGTCTGATTGATTCAATTACTCATTTTCCATTAGAAAATATCAAAAATTATTTCCGATATCCCTTAAATTTTGAGCAATTGAGCTACAAACTGTGAAATTTTTTCATTTCTTCAAATTTCAGCGATAATATTTCAAAAAATTGTATCCTTTCATGGAGGTATTGGAGTCTCATTTATTCATTAACGCATTCTTCATTGAAATTTATCAAAAAACATTCCAGATATCCTCAAAATTTGAGCAATTGAGCTACAAATTTCTTCAACTTTCATCGATAATATTTCGAAAACTTTTATCCCTAGTTGGCGGTATTTAAGTCTTATTTATTCATTAACTCCTTTTTCATTGAAAATTATCAAAAACATTCCAGATATCCTTCAAATTTTGAACAATTGAGCTACAAAGAATTTATGAACTGTGAAATTTTTTCATTTTTTCAATTTTCATCGATAATATTTCGAAAAATTATACTCCTAGATGGCCTAGATGATAATATTTCGAAAAATTGTATCCTTAAATGGCGGTATTTAGGTCTCATTTATTCACTAACTCCTTTTTCATTGAAAATAATCAAAAACATTCCAGATATCCTTTAAATTTCGAACAATTGAGCTACAAAGAATTTATGAACTGTGAAATTTTTTCATTTTTTCAAATTTCATCGTTAATATTTCCAAAAATTATACTCCTAGATGGCGGTTTTTCAGTTTGATTGATTCACTAACTCATTCGTCATTGAAAAATATCAAAAATTATGTCAGATATCCTTTAAATTTCGAGCAATCGAGCTACGAATAATTTTTGAACTGTGAAATTTTTTCATTTCTTCAACTTTCATCAATAATATTTCGAAAAATTATATTCCTAGATGACGGTTTTTCAGTCTGATTGATTCATTAACTCATTCTTCATTGAAAAATATCACAAAACATTCCAGATATTCTTTAAATTCCGAACAATTGAGCTACAAAGATTTTTCGAACTGTGAAATTTTTTCATTTCTTCAAATTTCATCGATAATATTTCGAAAAATTATATCCCTAGATGGCGGTTTTTTAGTCTGATTGATTCATTAACTCATTCTCCATTGAAAAATATCACAAAACATTCCAGATATTCTTTAAATTTCGAACAATTGAGCTACAAAGATTTTTTGAACTGTGAAATTTTTTCATTTCTTCAACTTTCATCGATAATATTTCGAAAAATTATATTCCCAGATGGCGAATTTTCAGTTTGATTGATTCATTAACTTATTCTTCATTGAAAAATATCAAAAAACATTTCAGATATCCTTCAAATTTTGAACAATTGAGCTACAAATTATTTTTGAACTGTGAAATTTTTTCATTTCTTCAACTTTCGTCGATAATATTTCGAAAAATTGTATCCTTAAATGGCGGTATTTAGGTCTCATTTATTCATTAACTTCTTTTTCATTGAAAATTGTCAAAAACATTCCAGATATCCTTTAAATTTCGAACAATTGAGCTACAAAGAATTTATGAACTGTGAAATTTTTTCATTTTTTCAAATTCAATCGTTAATATTTCCAAAAATTATACTCCTAGATGGCGGTTTTTCAGTTTGATTGATTCACTAACTCATTCGTCATTGAAAAATATCAAAAATTATGTCAGATATCCTTTAAATTTTTAGCAATCGAGCTACGAATAATTTTTGAACTGTGAAATTTTTTCATTTCTTCAACTTTCATCGATAATATTTCGAAAAATTATATTCCTAGATGGCGGTTTTTCAGTCTGATTGATTCATTTACTCATTCTTCATTGAAAAATATCAAAAAACATTCCAGATATCCCTTAAATTTTGAGCAATTGAGCTACAAATAATTTTTGAACTCTGAAATTTTTTCATTTCTTTAACTTTCATCGATAATATTTCGAAAAATTATATTCCAAGATGGCAGGTTTCTTGTCTGATTTATTCATCAATAAATTTTCCATTGAAAAATGTCAAAAAACATTCCAGATATCATTTAAATTTTGAACAATTGAGCCACAAAGAATTTTTGAACATTGAAATTTTTTCATTTCTTTAACTTTCATCGATAATATTTCGAAAAATTGTATCCTTTGATGGATGTTTTTCAGTCTGATTGATTCAATTACTCATTTTCCATTAGAAAATATCAAAAATTATTTCCGATATCCCTTAAATTTTGAGCAATTGAGCTACAAAGAATTTTTGAACTGTGAAATTTTTTCATTTCTTCAAATTTCAGCGATAATATTTCAAAAAATTGTATCCTTTCATGGAGGTATTGGAGTCTCATTTATTCATTAACGCATTCTTCATTGAAATTTATCAAAAAACATTCCAGATATCCTCAAAATTTGAGCAATTGAGCTACAAATTTCTTCAACTTTCATCGATAATATTTCGAAAACTTTCATCCCTAGTTGGCGGTATTTAAGTCTTATTTATTCATTAACTCCTTTTTCATTGAAAATTATCAAAAACATTCCAGATATCCTTTAAATTTTGAACAATTGAGCTACAAAGAATTTATGAACTGTGAAATTTTTTCATTTTTTCAAATTTCATCGATAATATTTCGAAAAATTATACTCCTAGATGACGGTTTTTTAGTCTGATTGATTCAATAACTCATTCGTCATTGAAAAATATCACAAAACATTCCAGATATTCTTTTAATTTCGAACAATTGAGCTACAAAGATTTTTTGAACTGTAAAATTTTTTCATTTCTTCAACTTTCATCGATAATATTTCGAAACATTATATCCCTAGATGGCGGTTTTTTAGTCTGATTGATTCATTAACTCATTCTTCATTGAAAAATATCACAAAACATTCCAGATATTCTTTAAATTTCGAACAATTGAGCTACAAACATTTTTTGAACTGTGAAATTTTTTCATTTCTTCAAATTTCATCGATAATATTTCGAAAAATTATATTCCCAGATGGCCAATTTTTAGTTTGATTGATTCATTACTTTATTCTTCATTAAAAAATATCAAAAAACATTTCAGATATCCTTCAAATTTTGAACAATTGAGCTACAAAGAATTTTTGAACTGTGAAATTTTTTCATTTCTTCAACTTTCATCGATAATATTTCGAAAAATTGTATCCTTAGATGGCAGTATTTAAGTCTCATTTATTCATTAACTCCTTTCTCATTGAAAATTATCAAAAACATTCCAGATATCCTTTAAATTTTGAACAATTGAGCTACAAAGAATTTATGAACTGTGAAATTTTTTCATTTTTTCGAATTTCATCGATAATATTTCGAAAAATTATACTCCTAGATGGCGGTTTCTTAGTCTGATTGATTCATTAACTCATTCGTCATTGAAAAATATCAAAGATTATTTCAGATATCCTTTAATTTTTGAGCAATCGAGCTACGAATAATTTTTGAACTGTGAAATTTTTTCATTTCTTCAACTTTCATCGATAATATTTCGAAAAATTATATTCCTAGATTGCGGTTGTTCAATCTGATTGATTCATCAACTCATTCTACATTGAAAGATATCAAAAAACATTCCAGATATTCTTAAAATTTCGAGCAATTGTGCTACAAAGAATTTCTGAACAGTGAAATTTTTCATTTCTTCAACTTTCATCGATAATATTTCGGAACATTGTATCCTTAGATGGCGATTCTTTAGTCTGATTGATTCATGAACTCATTCTCCATTGGAAAATATCAAAAATTATTCCAGATATCCTTTAAATTTTGAACAATTGAGCTACAAAGAATTTATGAACTGTGAAATTTTTTCATTTTTTCAAATTTCATCGATAATATTTCGAAAAATTATACTCCTAGATGGCGGTTTTTTAGTCTGATTGATTCAATAACTCATTCGTCATTGAAAAATATCACAAAACATTCCAGATATTCTTTAAATTTCGAACAATTGAGCTACAAAGATTTTTTGAACTGTGAAATTTTTTCATTTCTTCAACTTTCATCGATAATATTTCGGAAAATTGTATCCTAAGATGGCGGTATTTAAGTCTTATTTATTCATTAACTCCTTTTTCATTGAAAATTATCAAAAACATTCCAGATATCCTTTAAATTTTGAACAATTGAGCTACAAAGAATTTATGAACTGTGAAATTTTTTCATTTTTTCAAATTTCATCGATAATATTTCGAAAAATTATACTCCTAGATGGCGGTTTTTCAGTCTGATTGATTCATTAACTAATTCGTCATTGAAAAATATCAAAAATCATTTCAGATATCCTTTAAATTTGGAGCAATCGAGCTACGAATAATTTTTGAACTGTGAAATTTTTTCATTTCTTCAACTTTCATCAATAATATTTCGAAAAATTATATTCCTAGATGGCGGTTTTTCAGTCTGATTGATTCATTAACTCATTTTTCATTGAAAAATATCGAAAAACATTTCAGATATCCCTTAAATTTCGAGCAATTGAGCTACAAATAATTTTTGAACTGTGAAAGTTTTTCATTTCTTTAACTTTCATCGATAATATTTCGAAAAATTATATTCCAAGATGGCAGGTTTTTTGTCTGATTTATTCATCAATACATTTTCCATTGAAAAATGTCAAAAAACATTCCAGATATCATTTAAATTTTGAACAATTGAGCCAGAAAGAATTTTTGAACATTGAAATTTTTTCATTTCTTTAAATTTCATCGATAATATTTCGAAAAATTGTATCCTTTGATGGATGTTTCTCAGTCTGATTGATTCAATTACTCATTCTCCATTAGAAAATATCAAAAATTATTTCCGATATCCCTTAAATTTTGAGCAATTGAGCTACAAAGAATTTTTGAACTGTGAAATTTTTTCATTTCTTCAAATTTCATCGATAATATTTCAAAAAATTGTATCCTTTGATGAAGGTATTTGAGTCTCATTTATTCATTAACGCATTCTTCATTGAAAATTATCAAAAAACATTCCAGATATCCTTAAAATTTGAGCAATTGAGCTACAAATTTCTTCAATTTTCATCGATAATATTTCGAAAACTTTTATCCCTAGTTGGCGGTATTTAAGTCTTATTTATTCATTAACTCCTTTTTCATTGAAAATTATCAAAAACATTCCAGATATCCTTTAAATTTTGAACAATTGAGCTACAAAGAATTTATGAACTGTGAAATTTTTTCATTTTTTCAAATTTCATCGATAATATTTCGAAAAATTATACTCCTAGATGGCGATTTTTTAGTCTGATCGATTCATTAACTCATTCGTCATTGAAGAATATCACAAAACATTCCAGATATTCTTTAAATTTCGAACAATTGAGCTACAAATATTTTTCGAACTGTGAAATTTTTTCATTTCTTCAACTTTCATCGATAATATTTCGTAAAATTATATGCCTAGATGGCGTTTTTTTAGTCTGATTGATTCATTAACTCATTCTTCATTGAAAAATATCACAAAACATTTCAGATATTCTTTAAATTTCGAACAATTGAGCTACAAAGATTTTTTGAACTGTGAAATTTTTTCATTTCTTCAACTTTCATCGATAATATTTCGAAAAATTATATTCCCAGATGGCGAATTTTCAGTTTGATTGATTCATTAACTTATTCTCCATTGAAAAATATCAAAAAACATTCCAGATATCCTTCGAATTTTGAACAATTGAGCTACAAAGAATTTTTGAACTGTGAAATTTTTTCATTTCTTCAACTTTCATCGATAATATTTCGAAAAATTATATTCCCAGATGGTGAATTTTGAGTCTGATTGATTCATCAACTCATTCTCCATTGAAAAATATCAAATAACATTTTAGATATCTTTTAAATTTCGAACAATTGAGCTACAAGGAATTTTTGAATTGTGAAATTTTTTCATTTCTACAACTTTCATCGATAATATTTCGAAAAATTATATTCCTAGATGGCGATTTTTCAGTCTGATTGATTCATTAACTCATTCTTCATTGAAAAATATCAAAAATTATTTCAGATATCCTTTAAATTTTGAGCAATCGAGCTACAAATAATTTTTGAACTGTGAAATTTTTTCATTTCTTCAACTTTCATCGACAATATTTCGAGAAATTTCATTTCTAGATGGCAGGTTTTTTGTCTGATTTATTCATCAATACATTTTCCATTGAAAAATGTCGAAAAACATTCCAGATATCATTTGAATTTTGAACAATTGAGCCACAAAGAATTTTTGAACATTGAAATTTTTTCATTTCAACTTTCATCGATAATATTTCGATAAATTATATTCCTAGATGGCGGTTTTTTAGTCTGATTATCATATAATATGAGTTAATGAATCAATCAGACTAAAAAACCGCCATCAAGGAATATAATTTTTCGAAATATTATCGATGAAATTTGAAGAAATGAAAAAATTTCACAGTTCAAAAATTCTTTTTAGCTCAATTGTTCAAAATTTAAAGGATATCTGGAATGTTATTTGATATTTTTCAATGAAGAATGAGTTAATGAATCAATCAGACTAAAATTTCGCCATCTGGGAATATAATTTTTCGAAATATTATCGATGAAAGTTGAAGAAATGAAAAAATTTCACAGTTCAAAAAATTTTTGTAGCTCAATTGTTCAGAATTTAAAGTATATCTGGAATGTTTTGTGATATTTTTCAATGAAGAATGAGTTAATGAATCAATCAGACTAAAAATTCGCCATCTGGGAATATAATTTTTTGAAATATCATCGATGAAAGTTGAAGAAATGAAAAAATTTCACAGTTCAAAAAATTTTTGTAGCTCAATTGTTCAGAATTTAAAGGATATCTGGAATGTTTCTTGATATTTTTCAATAAAAAATTAGTTAGTGAATCAATCAGACTAAAAAACCGCCATCTAATGATACAATTTCTCGAAATATTATCGATGAAAGTTGAAGAAGTGAAAAAATTTCACAGTTCAAAAATTATTTGTAGCTCAATTGCTCAAAATTTAAAGGATATCTGAAAAAATTTTTGATATTTTTCAATGGAGAATGAGTCAATGAATCAATCAGACTAAAAAACCGCCATCTAGGAATGTAATTTTTCGAAATATTATCGATGAAATTTTAAGAAATGAAAAAATTTCACAGTTCAAAAATTATTTGTAGCTCAATTGCTCAAAATTTAAATGATATCTGAAATAATTTTTGATATTTTTCAATGACGAATGAGTTAATGAATCAAACAGACTAAATAACCGCCATCCAGGAATATAATTTTTCGAAATAATATCGATGAAAGTTGAAGAAATGGAAAAATTTCACAGTTCAAAAAATCTTTGTAGCTCAATTGTTCGAAATTTAAAGAATATCTGGAATGTTTTGTGATATTTTTCAATGAAGAATGAGTTAATGAATCGATCAGACTAAAAAACCTGCCATCTTGGAATACAATTTTTTGAAATATTATCGATGAAATTTGAAGAAATGAAAAAATTTCACAGTTCAAAAATTATTCGTAGCTCAATTGTTCAAAATTTAAAGGATATCAGGAATGCTTTTTGATATTTTTCAATGAAGAATGAGTTAATGAATCAATCAGACTGAAAAACCGCCATCTAAGAATATAATTTTTCGAAATATTATTGATGATAGTTGAAGAAATGAAAAAATTTCACAGTTCCAAAAATCTTTGTAGCTCAATTGTTCAAAATTTAAATGATATCTGGAATGTTTTTTGATATTTTTCCATGAAGAAGGAGTAAGTGAATAAATAAGACTTAAATACCGCCATCTAGGGATACAATTTTTCGAAATATTATCGATGAAAGTTGAAGTAATGAAAAAAATTTCACAGTTCAAAAATTCTTTGTAGCTCAATTGTTCAAAATTTAAATGATATCTGGAATGTTATTTGATATTTTTCAATGAAGAATGTTGATGAATCAATCGGACTGAAAATTCGCCATCTGGGAATATAATTTTTCGAAATATTATCGATGAAATTTGAAGAAATGAAAAGATTTCACAGTCAAAAATTCTTTGAAGCTCAATAACTCATTCTTCATTGAAAAATATCAAAAAACATTTCAGATATCCTTTAAACTTCGAACAATTGAGCTACAAAGAATTTTCGAACTGTGAAATTTTTTCATTTCTTCAACTTTCATCGATAATATTTCGAAAAATTATATTCCTAGATGGTTGTTTTTTAGTCTGATTGATTCATTAACTCATTTTTCATTGAAAAACATCGAAAAACTCTCCAGATATCCTTTGAATTTTGAACAATTGAGCTACAAAAATTTTTTGAACTGTGAAATTTTTTCATTTCTTCAAATTTCATCGATAATATTTCGAAAAATTATATTCCTAGATGGCGGTTTTTTAGTCTGATTGATTCATTAACTCATTCTTCATTGAAAAATATCACAAAATATTCCAGATTTCCTTTAAATTTTGAACAATTGAGCTACAAAGATTTTTTGATCTGTGAAATTTTTTCATTTCTTCAACTTTCATCGATAATATTTCGAAAAGTTATATACCTAGATGGCGTTTTTTAGTTTGATTGATTCATTAACTTATTCTTCATTGAAAAATATCGAAAAACATTTCAGATATCCTTCAAATTTTGAACAATTGAGCTACAAAGATTTTTTGAACAGTGAAATTTTTTCATTTCTTCAACTTTCATCGATAATATTTCGAAAAATTATATTCCCAGATGGTGAATTTTGAGTCTGATTGATTCATCAACTCATTCTCCATTGAAAAATATCAAATAACATTTTAGATATCTTTTAAATTTCGAACAATTGAGCTACAAGGAATTTTTGAATTGTGAAATTTTTTCATTTCTACAACTTTCATCGATAATATTTCGAAAAATTATATTCCTAGATGGCGATTTTTCAGTCTGATTGATTCATTAACTCATTCTTCATTGAAAAATATCAAAAATTATTTCAGATATCCTTTAAATTTTGAGCAATCGAGCTACGAATAATTTTTGAACTGTGAAATTTTTTCATTTCTTCAAATTTCATCGATAATATTTCGAAAAATCATATTCCTAGATGGCGGTTTTTCAGTCTGATTGATTCATTAACTCATTCTTCATTGAAAAATATCAAAAAACATTTCAGATATCCCTTAAATTTTGAGCAATTGAGCTACAAATAATTTTTGAACTGTGAAATTTTTTTTTCTTTAACTTTCATCGATAATATTCCGAAAAATTATATTCCTAGATGGCGTTTTTAAGGTCTGATTGATTCATTTACTCATTCTTCTATGAAAAATATCAAAAAACATTCCAGATATCCTTCAAATTTTGAACAATTGAGCTACAAAGAATTTTTGAACTATGGAATTTTTTCATTTCTTCAACTTTCATCGATAATATTTCGAAAAATTATATCCCTAGATGGCGGTTTTTTGGTCTGATTGATTCATTAACTCATTTTTCAATGAAAAATATCAAAAAACATTTCAGATATCCTTCAAATTTTGAACAATTGAGCTACAAAGAATTTTTGAACTGTGAAATTTTTTCATTTCTTCAACTTTCATCGATAATATTTCGAAAGATTGTATCCTTAGATGGAGGTATTTAAGTCTTATTTATTCATTAACTCCTTCTTCATTTAAAATTATCAAAAACATTCCAGATATCCTTTAAATTTTGAACAATTGAGCTACAAAGAATTTATGAACTGTGAAATTTTTTCATTTTTTTCAAATTTCATCGATAATATTTCGAAAAATTATACTCCTAGATGGCGGTTTTTTAGTCTGATTGATTCATTAGCTCATTCGTCATTGAAAAATATGAAAAATTATTTCAGATATCCTTTAAATTCAGAGCAATCGAGCTACGAATAATTTTTAAACTGTGAAATTTTTTCATTTCTTCAACTTTCATCGATAATATTTCGAAAAATTATATTCCTAGATGGCGGTTTTTTAGTCTGATTGATTCATTAACTCATTCTTCATTGAAAAATATTACAAAACATTCCAGATATTCTTTAAATTTCGAACAATTGAGCTACAAAAATTTTTTGAACTGTGAAATTTTTTCATTTCTTCAACTTTCATCGATAATATTTCGAAAAATTATATTCCCAGATGGCGAATTTTCAGTTTGATTGATTCATTAACTTATTCTCCATTGAAAAATATCAAAAAACATTTCAGATATCCTTCAAATTTTGAACAATTGAGCTACAAAGAATTTTTGAACTATGAAATTTTTTCATTTCTTCAAATTTCATCGATAATATTTCGAAAAATTGTATCCTTAGATGGCGGTATTTAAGTCTCATTTATTCATTAACTCCTTTTTCATTGAAAATTATCAAAAACATTCCAGATATCCTTTAAATTTTGAACAATTGAGCTACAAAGAATTTATGAACTGTGAAATTTTTTCATTTTTTCAAATTTCATCGATAATATTTCGAAAAATTATACTTCTAGATGGCGGTTTTTTAGTCTGATTGATTCATTAACTCATTCGTCATTGAAAAATATCAAAAATTATTTCAGATATCCTTTAAATTTTGAGCAATCGAGCTACGAATAATTTTTGAACTGTGAAATTTTTTCATTTTTTCAAATTTCATCGATAATATTTCGAAAAATTATACTCCTAGATGGCGTTTTTAAGGTCTGATTGATTCATTAACTCATTCTTCATTGAAAAATATTAAAAAACATTCCAGATATCCTTTAAATTTTGAACAATTGAGCTACAAAGAATTTTTGAACTGTGGAATTTTTTCATTTCTTCAACTTTCATCGATGATATTTCGAAAAATAATATCCCTAGATGGCGGGTTTTCAGTCTGATTGATTCATTAACTCATTCTTTATTGAAAAATATCACAAAACATTCAAGATATCCTTTAAATTTCGAACAATTGAGCTACAAAGATTTTTTGAACTGTGAAATTTTTTCATTTCTTCAACTTTCATCGATAATATTTCGAAAAATTATATTCCCAGATGGCGAATTTTTAGTTTGATTGATTCATTAACTTATTCTTCAATGAAAAATATCAAAAAACATTTCAGATATCCTTCAAATTTTGAACAATTGAGCTACAAAGAATTTTTGAACTGTGAAATATTTTCATTTCTTCAACTTTCATCGATAATATTTCGAAAGATTGTATCCTTAGATGGCGGTATTTGAGTCTTATTTATTCATTAACTCCTTCTTCATTGAAAATTATCAAAAACTTTCCAGATATCCTTTAAATTTTGAACAATTGAGCTACAAAGAATTTATGAACTGTGAAATTTTTTCATTTTTTCAAATTTCATCGATAATATTTCGAAAAATTATACCCCTAGATGGCGGTTTTTTAGTCTGATTGATTCATTAACTCATTCGTCATTGAAAAATATCAAAAATTATTTCAGATATCCTTTAAATTTTGAGCAATCGAGCTACGAATAATTTTTGAACTGTGAAATTTTTTCATTTTTTCAAATTTCATCGATAATATTTCGAAAAATTATACTCCTAGATGGCGTTTTTAAGGTCTGATTGATTCATTAACTCATTCTCCATTGAAAAATATTAAAAAACATTCCAGATATCCTTTAAATTTTGAACAATTGAGCTACAAAGAATTTTTGAACTGTGGAATTTTTTCATTTCTTCAAGTTTCATCGATGATATTTCGAAAAATAATATCCCTAGATGGCGGTTTTTTAGTCTGATTGATTCATTAACTCATTCTGTATTGAAAAATATCACAAAACATTCAAGATATCCTTTAAATTTCGAACAATTGAGCTACACAGATTTTTTGAACTGTGAAATTTTTTCATTTCTTCAACTTTCATCGATAATATTTCGAAAAATTATATTCCCAGATGGCGAATTTTTAGATTGATTGATTCATTAACTCATTCTTCAATG
Organism: Adalia bipunctata; assembly: GCA_910592335.1. NCBI lineage: Eukaryota > Metazoa > Arthropoda > Insecta > Coleoptera > Coccinellidae > Adalia > Adalia bipunctata. The sequence continues at coordinate 123,113 of CAJUZD010000005.1, forward strand.
AAAAATATCAAAAAACATTTCAGATATCCTTCAAATTTTGAACAATTGAGCTACAAAGAATTTTTGAACTGTGAAATATTTTCATTTCTTCAACTTTCATCGATAATATTTCGAAAGATTGTATCCTTAGATGGCGGTATTTGAGTCTTATTTATTCATTAACTCCTTCTTCATTGAAAATTATCAAAAACATTCCAGATATCCTTTAAATTTTGAACAATTGAGCTACAAAGAATTTATGAACTGTGAAATTTTTTCATTTTTTCAAATTTCATCGATAATATTTCGAAAAATTATACTCCTAGATGGCGGTTTTTTAGTCTGATTGATTCATTAGCTCATTCGTCATTGAAAAATATCGAAAATTATTTCAGATATCCTTTAAATTCAGAGCAATTGAGCTACGAATAATTTTCAAACTGTGAAATTTTTTCATTTCTTCAACTTTCATCGATAATATTTCGAAAAATTATATTCCTAGATGGCGGTTTTTCAGTCTGATTGATTCATCAACTCATTCTCCATTGAAAAATATCAAAAAACATTCCAGATATCCTTTAAATTTTGAACAATTGAGCTTCAAAGATTTTTTGAACTGTGAAATTTTTTCATTTCTTCAACTTTCATCGATAATTTTTCGACAAATTATATTCCTAGATGGCGGTTTTTTAGTCTGATTGATTCATTAACTCATTCGTCATTGAAAAATATCGAAAATTTTTTCAGATATCCTTTAAATTTTCAGCAATTGAGCTACAAATAATTTTTGAACTGTGAAATTTTTTCATTTCTTCAACTTTCATCGACAATATTTCGAGAAATTTCATTTCTAGATGGCAGGTTTTTTGTCTGATTTATTCATCAATACATTTTCCATTGAAAAATGTCAAAAAACATTCCAGATATCATTTGAATTTTGAACAATTGAGCCACAAAGAATTTTTGAACATTGAAATTTTTTCATTTCGTCAACTTTCATCGATAATATTTCGATAAATTATATTCCTAGATGGCGGTTTTTTAGTCTGATTATCATATAATATGAGTTAATGAATCAATCAGACTAAAAAACCGCCATCAAGGAATATAATTTTTCGAAATATTATCGATGAAAGTTGAAGAAATGAAAAAATTTCACAGTTCAAAAATTCTTTTTAGCTCAATTGTTCGAAATTTAAAGGATATCTGGAATGTTATTTGATATTCTTCAATGAAGAATGAGTTAATGAATCAATCAGACTAAAAATTCGCCATCTGGGAATATAATTTTTCGAAATATTATCGATGAAAGTTGAAGAAATGAAAAAATTTCACAGTTCAAAAAATTTTTGTAGCTCAATTGTTCAGAATTTAAAGGCTATCTGGAATGTTTTGTGATATTTTTCAATGAAGAATGAGTTAATGAATCAATCAGACTAAAAATTCGCCATCTGGGAATATAATTTTTCGAAATATCATCGATGAAAGTTGAAGAAATGAAAAAATTTCACAGTTCAAAAAATTTTTGTAGCTCAATTGTTCAGAATTTAAAGGATATCTGGAATGTTTCTTGATATTTTTCAATGAAAAATTAGTTAGTGAATCAATCAGACTAAAAAACCGCCATCTAAGGATACAATTTCTCGAAATATTATCGATGAAATTTGAAGAAATGAAAAAATTTCAATGTTCGAAAATTTTTTGTGGCCCAATTTTTCAAAATTTAAATGATATCTGGAATGTTTTTTGACATTTTCCAATGGAAAATGTATTGATGAATAAATCAGACAAAAAACCTGCCATCTAGGAATATAATTTCCCGAAATATTATCGATGAAAGTTGAAGAAGTGAAAAAATTTCACAGTTCAAAAATTATTTGTAGCTCAATTGCTCAAAATTTAAAGGATATCTGAAAAAATTTTTGATATTTTTCAATGGAGAATGAGTCAATGAATCAATCAGACTAAAAAACCGCCATCTAGGAATATAATTTTTCGAAATATTATCGATGAAATTTGAAGAAATGGAAAAATTACACAGTTCAAAAAATTTTTGTAGCTCAATTGTTCAAAATTTGAAGGATATCTGGAATGTTTTTTGATATTTTTCAATGAAGAATGAGTCAATGAATCAATCGGACCGAAAAATCGCCATCTAGGAGTGTAATTTTTCGAAATATTATCGATGAAATTTTAAGAAATGAAAAAATTTCACAGTTCAAAAATTATTTGTAGCTCAATTGCTCAAAATTTAAAGGATATCTGAAATAATTTTTGATATTTTTCAATGACGAATGAGTTAATGAATCAATCAGACTAAATAACCGCCATCCAGGAATATAATTTCTCGAAATATTATCGATGAAAGTTGAAGAAATGGAAAAATTTCACAGTTCAAAAAATCTTTGTAGCTCAATTGTTCAAAATTTAAAGGATATCAGGAATGCTTTTTGATATTTTTCAATGAAGAATGAGTTAATGAATCAATCAGACTGAAAAACCGCCATCTAGGAATATAGTTTTTCGAAATATTATTGATGATAGTTGAAGAAATGAAAAAATTTCACAGTTCCAAAAATCTTTGTAGCTCAATTGTTCAAAATTTAAAGGATATCTGGAATGTTTTTTGATATTTTCCCATGAAGAAGGAGTTAGTGAATAAATAAGACTTAAATACCGCCATCTAGGGATACAATTTTTCGAAATATTATCGATGAAAGTTGAAGTAATGAAAAAAATTTCACAGTTCAAAAATTCTTTGTAGCTCAATTGTTCAAAATTTAAAGGATATCTGGAATGTTATTTGATATTTTTCAATGAAGAATGTTGATGAATCAATCGGACTGAAAATTCGCCATCTGGGAATATAATTTTTCGAATTATTATCGATGAAATTTGAAGAAATCAAAAGATTTCTCAGTCAAAAATTCTTTGAAGCTCAATAACTCATTCTTCATTGAAAAATATCAAAAAACATTCCAGATATCCTTTAAACTTCGAACAATTGAGCTACAAAGAATTTTCGAACTGTGAAATTTTTTCATTTCATCAACTTTCATCGATAATATTTCGAAAAATTATATTCCAAGATGGTTGTTTTTTAGTCTGATTGATTCATTGACTCATTTTTCATTGAAAAACATCAAAAAACATTCCAGATATCCTTTGAATTTTGAACAATTGAGCTACAAAAATTTTTGAACTGTGAAATTTTTTCATTTCTTCAAATTTCATCGATAATATTTCGAAAAATTTTATTCCTAGATGGCGGTTTTTTAGTCTGATTGATTCACTAACTCATTCTTCATTGAAAAATATCACAAAACATTCCAGATTTCCTTTAAATTTTGAACAATTGAGCTACAAAGATTTTTTGAACTGGGAAATTTTTTCATTTCTTCAACTTTCATCGATAATATTCCGAAAAGTTATATACCTAGATGGCGTTTTTTAGTTTGATTGATTCATCAACTTATTCTTCATTGAAAAATATCAAAAAACATTTCAGGTATCCTTCAAATTTTGAACAATTGAGCTACAAAGATTTTTTTAACAGTGAAATTTTTTCATTTCTTCAACTTTCATCGATAATATTTCGAAAAATTATATTCCCAGATGGTGAATTTTGAGTCTGATTGATTCATCAACTCATTCTCCATTGAAAAATATCAAATAACATTTCAGATATCTTTTAAATTTTGAACAATTGAGCTATAAGGAATTTTTGAATTGTGAAATTTTTTCATTTCTTCAACTTTCATCGATAATATTTCGAAAAATTATATTCCTAGATGGCGGTTTTTCAGTCTGATTGATTCATTATTTCATTCTTCATTGAAAAATATCACAAAACATTCCAGATATCCTTCAAATTTTGAACAATTGAGCTACAAAGATTTTTTGAACAGTGAAATTTGTTCATTTCTTCAACTTTCATCGATAATATTTCGAAAAATTATATTCCCAGATGGTGAATTTTGAGTCTGATTGATTCATCAACTCATTCTCCATTGAAAAATATCAAATAACATTTCAGATATCTTTTAAATTTCGAACAATTGAGCTACAAGGAATTTTTGAATTGTGAAATTTTTTCATTTCTTCAACTTTCATCGATAATATTTCGAAAAATTATATTCCTAGATGGCGGTTTTTCAGTCTGATTGATTCATTAACTCATTCTTCATTGAAAAATATCAAAAATTATTTCAGATATCCTTTAAATTTTGAGCAATCGAGCTACGAATAATTTTTGAACTGTGAAATTTTTTCATTTCTTCAACTTTCATCGATAATATTTGGAAAAATCATATTCCTAGATGGCGGTTTTTCAGTCTGATTGATTCATTAACTCATTCTTCATTGAAAAATATCAAAAAACATTCCAGATATCCCTTAAATTTTGAGCAATAGAGCTACAAATAATTTTTGAACTGTGAAATTTTTTTTTTCTTTGACTTTCATCGATAATATTCCGAAAAATTATATTCCTAGATGGCGGTTTTTTAGTCTGATTGATTCACTAACTCATTCTTCATTGAAATATATCAAAAAACATTCCAGATATCCTTTAAATTTTGAACAATTGAGCTACAAAGAATTTTTGAACTATGGAATTTTTTCATTTCTTCAACTTTCATCGATAATATTTCGAAAAATTATATCCCTAGATGGCGGTTTTTTGGTCTGATTGATTCATTAACTCATTTTTCATTTAAAAATATCACAAAACATTCCAGATATCTTTTAAATTTCGAACAATTGAGCTACAAAGATTTTTTGATCTGTGAAATTTTTTCATTTCTTCAACTTTCATCGATAATATTTCGAAAAATTATATTCCCAGATGGCGAATTTTTAGTTTGATTGATTCATTAACTTATTCTTCAATGAAAAATATCAAAAAACATTTCAGATATCCTTCAAATTTTGAACAATTGAGCTACAAAGAATTTTTGAACTGTGAAATTTTTTCATTTCTTCAACTTTCATCGATAATATTTCGAAAGATTGTATCCTTAGATGGAGGTATTTAAGTCTCATTTATTCATTAACTCCTTCTTCATTGAAAATTATCAAAAACATTCCAGATATCCTTTAAATTTTGAACAATTGAGCTACAAAGAATTTATGAACTGTGAAATTTTTTCATTTTTTCAAATTTCATCGATAATATTTCGAAAAATTATACTCCTAGATGGCGGTTTTTTAGTCTGATTGATTCATTAGCTCATTCGTCATTGAAAACTATCAAAAATTATTTCAGATATCCTTTAAATTTAGAGCAATCGAGCTACGAATAATTTTTAAACTGTGAAATTTTTTCATTTCTTCAACTTTCATCGATAATATTTCGAAAAATTATATTCCTAGATGGCGGTTTTTTAGTCTGATTGATTCATTTACTCATTCTTCATTGAAAAATATCACAAAACATTCCAGATATTCTTTAAATTTCGAACAATTGAGCTACAAAGATTTTTTGAACTGTGAAATTTTTTCATTTCTTCAACTTTCATCGATAATATTTCGAAAAATTATATTCCCAGATGGCGAATTTTTAGTTTGATTGATTCATTAACTTATTCTTCATTGAAAAATATCAAGAAACATTTCAGATATCCTTCAAATTTTGAACAATTGAGCTACAAAGAATTTTTGAACTATGAAATTTTTTCATTTCTTCAAATTTCATCGAAAATATTTCGAAAAATTGTATCCTTAGATGGCGGTATTTAAGTCTCATTTATTCATTAACTCCTTTTTCATTGAAAATTATCAAAATCATTCCAGATATCCTTTAAATTTTGAACAATTGAGCTACAAAGAATTTATGAACTGTGAAATTTTTTCATTTTTTCAAATTTCATCGATAATATTTCGAAAAATTATACTCCTAGATGGCGGTTTTTTAGTCTGATTGATTCATTAGCTCATTCGTCATTGAAAACTATCAAAAATTATTTCAGATATCCTTTAAATTTAGAGCAATCGAGCTACGAATAATTTTTGAACTGTGAAATTTTTTCATTTTTTCAAATTTCATCGATAATATTCCGAAAAATTATACTCCTAGATGGCGGTTTTTTAGTCTGATTGATTCACTAACTCATTCTTCATTGAAATATATCAAAAAACATTCCAGATATCCTTTAAATTTTGAACAATTGAGCTACAAAGAATTTTTGAACTGTGAAATTTTTTCATTTCTTCAACTTTCATCGATAATATTTCGAAAAATTATATCCCTAGATGGCGGTTTTTTAGTCTGATTGATTCATTAACTCATTCTTCATTGAAAAATATTACAAAACATTCCAGATATTCTTGAAATTTCGAACAATCGAGCTACAAAGATTTTTTGAACTGTGAAATTTTTTTCATTTCTTCAACTTTCATCGATAATATTTCGAAAAATTATATTCCCAGATAGCGAACTTCTAGTTTGGTTGATTCATTAACTTATTCTTCATTGAAAAATATCAGAAAACATTTCAGATATCCTTCAAATTTTGAACAATTGAGCTACAAAGAATTTTTGAACTGTAAAATTTTTTCATTTCTTCAACTTTCATCGATAATATTTCGAAAAATTGTATCCTTAGATGGCGGTATTTAAGTCTAATTTATTCATTAACTCCTTTTTCATTGAAAATTATCACAAACATTCCAGATATCCTTTAAATTTTGAACAATTGAGCTACAAAGAATTTATGAACTGTGAAATTTTTTCATTTTTTCAAATTTCATCGATAATATTTCGAAAAATTGTACTCCTAGATGGCGGTTTTTTAGTCTGATTGATTCATTAACTCATTCGTCATTGAAAAATATCAAAAATTATTTCAGATATCCTCAAAATTTTGAGCAATCGAGCTACGAATAATTTTTGAACTGTGAAATTTTTTCATTTCTTCAACTTTCATCGATAATATTTCGAGAAATCATATTCCTAGATGGCGGTTTTTCAGTCTGATTGATTTATTAACTCATTCTTCATTGAAAATTATCAAAAAACATTCCAGATATCCCTTGAATTTTGAGCAATTGAGCTACAAATAATTTTTGAACTGTGAAATTTTTTCATTTCTTTAAATTTCATCGATAATATTTCGAAAAATTATATTCCAAGATGGCAGGTTTTTTGTCTGATTTATTCATCAATACATTTTCCATTGAAAAATGTCAAAAAACATTCCAGATATCATTTAAATTTTGAACATGTAGTGATCCCGAATTTCTAGACACCATTAATTCAAACAGAAATATCAAGAATAACTAAGTGGAACTCTGTACGTAGGAGAAATAAAATACGACGCTGCCACATTGTATTTCACAGGGGGTGGGCTGGCTACATTGCGGAGTAAGCCGGCGCAGCGATCGATGGTATTGATAGAAATTCTATGGGGAAGATCTTCGGAGGTTAAAGGGCGAAGAAGGGTTGTTCTTGTGAGAGAAGAGAAGGGTGGTTATTCGTTAAATAACGTTTCCTTGTGGTTCTAAGCGGCCATTATACCATTACAGATAGACAAAGCGCATTTTGGTTCAACATGTAAGTTCGTCCACCATTTTATATCTGCTAATCATTCTTATTCGTAGGAACATAGTTCGTTGTGTTTATAAAAGCTTGAACCAATGAATCCATTACATTCTATCTATTCAACTATATTCTACCAATCGTTTCTACTAAAGCATCATCCAATAATTATCTAAATAAACTATCAACGATTTACATTGGTCAGATCTGTTTATATTTATCCATGTTCCTGATTGGAAGTGCTGTTTATCTCTCTTTGAACGAAGAGGCCATTTTAATCTCCATCTTTTATATTTATTATTCTGAATAACTCCTTATGCAATGAATCGAGTGGCTTTATACAAATCACAGGGTTACAGGTATTACGTATGTTCTCAGTTTAATCCACTCTCTCTTTCAGCAACCTGTGATTTGAAAGGCTATTTCGTTTCCATCTGTATTATTGCTTTAATCTGTAACGCCTACTATCCAATGATATTCAAATGCAAGTACGTTCATCTTTATTCTTATACCACATGTATTTCTATGGAGTTCAGTTCTTAGATCGGGATTCATAGATTGGTGAGAAAGTCACTACGTAAACTACTAAGGGAGTTGTTGTACAGCTTGTAGCAGCTATCTGAAGGATTTCAGTGCTTGTCCGTTGACAGCTGGGGTAGGATTTCTGTTTACAGCTATTGCACGCACTGCCTCTGGAAATAGTTTACCTTGTTGTTATCGTCAACTACAAAGGATCCTTGTGAGCCCGGACCAGTGATCTGTTGGAGCCCAGTGCCTGTTCGTAGACGGCTGGGGTAGGGTACTGTTTAAATTCCTCGCTCGTATACATTGACTCTGGAGTAGTTATACTTGAAGAACTGAATGACAGGATTTACTGAAGTATAGCACCAACTTATTCTATCTATGCTCATGTCCTCCATGTTCTTTATAATATTCGACCAATGGATTCTAATACTTGCTACATGTAATTCTATCCAACTGTAAAGCTGAGGGTTTTTGTTTTTGAAGAGCTGATCTACTTGATTGGTTCTTCTTTTTGTTTTCCCTCTTTATGTGGCTCAAAAACTACAGCCGCATGGACCAATAAAGGCCTGTTCCACCTTGTGTCCAATCAAGTGTTTTATTTATCTATTTCACCTCATTATTTCCCACCCATTATTTCACGGAACTGAATTATCACGAAACTGAATTACTACGACAGAACATAGAGTTCTACCAACCATAGATGATCACAACGCCAGGCCAAAAGTAAAGTATAAAATCCCCTTTAGAGTAAAATACCCCTTAGAGTTACAGAGTAGGGTTTGCCCTTTTATCTCCCCTTTGATAATATTTTAAGCCCAAAAAGCTTGAAACATTACAGTGGTGCCGTGACCAGGATAATTCAATGAAGTGAAATGTGGAAATTTTGAGGTTGAATTGTTGTTTTGGTATTCTATTCTGTTGTGAACTGTTTATCTGCCGTTTGAATCTGTTTTAGGAATCTCTACTTATCAAGTAACTTAATCTGGAATCACAGTTACTATCCCATCTTGAGAACAGCACAAGTGCAATTGTTGGAGGTGATCTATAATATCAATGGATACAGGTCCATCAATTATGAATATCCTTTTATCAATATCCTTTTTATTGAGTGACGTTCCTTTGAAAGAACGATATATGATGGTACAAAGTTTTTATTCAATGTAAATAATAAGTGAAAACTTATTTGAATATGGTTTCTCGTTGTACCTGCAGTCTTAGGATATGTATTTGGTGTTGGGAATGGTTCTGTGATACAGCTGTTGATTTGCAAATGGATGACGACTGATATTTGAGAATCAATGCTTTTATCTCTGTTCCATTAGTTGTAACGATGCATGTGGGAGAAAGTAGAATGATAGAGATAGACTTATGTAGTTATAGTAGGGTACCCTACGAATCGTAGATAGTTACTAAAGAACTATCGAGAACACATATTCAATCCTGCATTCATTTCTGTATTATACTTGTACCATTATGTCTCTCGTAACCCTTTGGACTTCACAACTTATCTGTTTCAGAAGCAAAAGCATTCTCCGTTGAACTTTCTAGTGTCTATGTATACTTTTGGATATGTTTCCAATGTACAGGATCTAGGGGGCGTAGGGAAAGACCAACCAGGTTTATCCAAATGTGAGGGGCGTAACTTCCAAATCTAGCCAATGAAGTTTGATTATACGTTTACTGTTTTCAACCCAATGGTTGTACGATTTAATATTCCTGTGTTGTTCAAGAACAACTACCATTTTGTGAAGACTGTATCCTTTACACATTTGAAATAAGATCTGTTTCCAGGAAGCCATTTGTTAGGAAGTTATTTTATCGTCTGGCCAATAGCCGAACAGCTACATACAGTCCCACGATGTAACCAATAATGTATCCTTTAGAAGTCATTATTTCAGAACCAATCTGAGGAATCTATTCGAGTGTAGTTTACTACCAATCAACCAAGGCCTAAGAATTTTATGCAAACTGGAAGGACATCAGATTCCCTTTTCATTGGATACTCCGTTCATCATATCTTATCTTCGACCGATCCAGCTCGGTGAGGTTTGTTTTAGTTTCAACGAGGACCAGACCATGCCGCAGAGAGTTTCCAGACCAAAAGTTCGTCAGGTTCCTAGGGGCGTAAGAGGCAGTAGCAATGATGGAAGTTTTTGTTTATCCACAACTGTTGAAGAATTGATTGCTACATTCCAAGCCCACCATGTTTGTCGAGGAGCCAATGGGACTGATGAGCGTCATGAACTTACCACCATAGGTGTTTGTCTTCAATGAGTCATCCGGAGTTACTGCAGATGTCATCTTATCATTAGTTGAATAGGTATCCCTTGTCAGCCAATGAATGTACAGCCTTTCATCCTGGGGGGCGTTGATTGACACCAAGACAATCAAGTGAAGCTGCCAATCGTCTACATCCTTTGACCGAGCCAATGTTCCGATATGGTATAGAAAGCTGGTATCGTATAAGATTTCTTCGCTTCACATTGTTTCAGATCGAAGCCATCTTCATCAAGGGAGTTTTGGAGGAAAGTGTTTGTTGTCATTGGTCACCAGTGCCAACCATTTTGTTTTTTTTGTTAAGTTTGTTCTAGACTTCATGGATGCAATATTTCTTCACCACCGCTGACAGCAATGAAAGATAGGCAGGTCAAATAAGCTTAGGAACTCCTACTTCGAAGAAATGGAAATTCGTTCACACTTTTTTGTATGGAAATATTTTCTCGTTTTCTTTGCAGACTCTCGTCAACATTCCCAGGGGCGACTGTAGTGATCCCGAATTTCTAGACACCACTATTCAAACAGAAATATCAAGAATAACTAAATGGAGCCCTGTACGTAGGAGAAATAAAATACGACGCTGCCACATTGTATTTCACAGGGGGTGGTCTGGCTACATTGCGGAGTAAGCCGGCGCAGCGATCGATGGTATTGATTGAAATTCTATGGGGAAGATCTTCGGAGGTTAAAGGGCGAATAAGGGTTGTTCTTGGAAAAAGAGAGAAGGGTGGTTATTCGTTAAATAACGTTTCCTTGTGGTTCTAAGCGGCCATTATACCATTACAGATAGACAAAGCGCATTTTGGTTCAACATGTAAGTTCGTCCACCATTTTATATCTGCTAATCATTCTTATTCGTAGGAACATAGTTCGTTGTGTTTATAAAAGCTTGAACCAATGAATCCATTACATTCTATCTATTCAACTATATTCTACCAATCGTTTCTACTAAAGCATTGTAGTGATCCCGAATTTCTAGACACCACTATTCAAACAGAAATATCAAGAATAACTAAATGGAGCCCTGTACGTAGGAGAAATAAAATACGACGCTGCCACATTGTATTTCACAGGGGGTGGTCTGGCTACATTGCGGAGTAAGCCGGCGCAGCGATCGATGGTATTGATTGAAATTCTATAGACCAATCCAACGATCTGTCACGATCAGCTTTTTCAAAATGGCTGCTGGAAGAAACAAATAACAAACCGAGGATATCCAGTTACGAGGTACGTGTTTCAGGGTACTTTCCGTTGGTTTCTCAATTTTCAACTTCAATGTCTTCAATTATGCCATGTAAAATGATAGTTATAATAGAGAAACACTATAACAGAAATGTTTGTTATTTGTTTCTTCCAGCAGCCATCTTGAAAAAAGGTGATCAGCTGTTTTGTTGGATTGGTCTATGGGGAAGATCTTCGGAGGTTAAAGGGCGAATAAGGGTTGTTCTTGGAAAAAGAGAGAAGGGTGGTTATTCGTTAAATAACGTTTCCTTGTGGTTCTAAGCGGCCATTATACCATTACAGATAGACAAAGCGCATTTTGGTTCAACATGTAAGTTCGTCCACCATTTTATATCTGCTAATCATTCTTATTCGTAGGAACATAGTTCGTTGTGTTTATAAAAGCTTGAACCAATGAATCCATTACATTCTATCTATTCAACTATATTCTACCAATCGTTTCTACTAAAGCATCATCCAATAATTATCTAAATAAACTATCAACGATTTACATTGGTCAGATCTGTTTATATTTATCCATGTTCCTGATTGGAAGTGCTGTATATCTCTCTTTGAACGAAGAGGCCATTTTGATCTCCATCTTTTATATTTATTATTCTGAATAACTCCTTATGCAATGAATCGAGTGGCTTTATACAAATCACAGGGTTACAGGTATTACGTATGTTCTCATTTTAATCCACTCTCTCTTTCAGCAACCTGTGATTTGAAAGGCTATTTCGTTTCCATCTGTATTATTGCTTTAATCTGTAACGCCTACTATCCAATGATATTCAAATGCAAGTACGTTCATCTTTATTCTTATACCACATGTATTTCTATGGAGTTCAGTTCTTAGATCGGGATTCATAGATTGGTGAGAAAGTCACTACGTAAACTACTAAGGAAGTTGTTGTACAGCTTGTAGCAGCTATCTGAAGGATTTCAGTGCTTGTCCGTTGACAGCTGGGGTAGGATTTCTGTTTACAGCTATTGCACGCACTGCCTCTGGAAATAGTTTACCTTGTTGTTATCGTCAACTACAAAGGATCCTTGTGAGCCCGGACCAGTGATCTGTTGGAGCCCAGTGCCTGTTCGTAGACGGCTGGGGTAGGGTACTGTTTAAATTCCTCGCTCGTATACATTGACTCTGGAGTAGTTATACTTGAAGAACTGAATGACAGGATTTACTGAAGTATAGCACCAACTTATTCTATCTATGCTCATGTCCTCCATGTTCTTTATAATATTCGACCAATGGATTCCAATACTTGCTACATGTAATTCTATCCAACTGTAAAGCTGAGGGTTTTTGTTTTTGAAGAGCTGATCTACTTGATTGGTTCTTCTTTTTGTTTTCCCTCTTTATGTGGCTCAAAAACTACAGCCGCATGGACCAATAAAGGCCTGCTCCACCTTGTGTCCAATCAAGTGTTTTATTTATCTATACACCTCATTATTTCCCATCCATTATTTCACGGAACTGAATTATCACGAAACTGAATTACTACGACAGAACATAGAGTTCTACCAACCATAGATGATCACAACGCCAGGCCAAAAGTAAAGTATAAAATCCCCTTTAGAGTAAAATACCCCTTAGAGTTACAGAGTAGGGTTTGCCCTTTTATCTCCCCTTTGATAATATTTTAAGCCCAAAAAGCTTGAAACATTACAGTGGTGCCGTGACCAGGATAATTCAATGAAGTGAAATGTGGAAATTTTGAGGTTGAATTGTTGTTTTGGTATTCTATTCTGTTGTGAACTGTTTATCTGCCGTTTGAATCTGTTTTAGGAATCTCTACTTATCAAGTAACTTAATCTGGAATCACAGTTACTATCCCATCTTGAGAACAGCACAAGTGCAATTGTTGGAGGTGATCTATAATATCAATGGATACAGGTCCATCAATTATGAATATCCTTTTATCAATATCCTTTTTATTGAGTGACGTTCCTTTGAAAGAACGATATATGATGGTACAAAGTTTTTATTCAATGTAAATAATAAGTGAAAACTTATTTGAATATGGTTTCTCGTTGTACCTGCAGTCTTAGGATATGTATTTGGTGTTGAGAATGGTTCTGTGATACAGCTGTTGATTTGCAAATGGATGACGACTGATATTTGAGAATCAATGCTTTTATCTCTGTTCCATTAGTTGTAATGATGCATGTGGGAGAAAGTAGAATGATAGAGATAGACTTATGTAGTTATAGTAGGGTACCCTACGAATCGTAGATAGTTACTAAAGAACTATCGAGAACACATATTCAATCCTGCATTCATTTCTGTATTATACTTGTACCATTATGTCTCTCGTAACCCTTTGGACTTCACAACTTATCTGTTTCAGAAGCAAAAGCATTCTCCGTTGAACTTTCTAGTGTCTATGTATACTTTTGGATATGTTTCCAATGTACAGGATCTAGGGGGCGTAGGGAAAGACCAACCAGGTTTATCCAAATGTGAGGGGCGTAACTTCCAAATCTAGCCAATGAAGTTTGATTATACGTTTACTGTTTTCAACCCAATGGTTGTACGATTTAATATTCCTGTGTTGTTCAAGAACAACTACCATTTTGTGAAGACTGTATCCTTTACACATTTGAAATAAGATCTGTTTCCAGGAAGCCATTTGTTAGGAAGTTATTTTATCGTCTGGCCAATAGCCGAACAGCTACATACAGTCCCACGATGTAACCAATAATGTATCCTTTAGAAGTCATTATTTCAGAACCAATCTGAGGAATCTATTCGAGTGTAGTTTACTACCAATCAACCAAGGCCTAAGAATTTTATGCAAACTGGAAGGACATCAGATTCCCTTTTCATTGGATACTCCGTTCATCATATCTTATCTTCGACCGATCCAGCTCGGTGAGGTTTGTTTTAGTTTCAACGAGGACCAGACCATGCCGCAGAGAGTTTCCAGACCAAAAGTTCGTCAGGTTCCTAGGGGCGTAAGAGGCAGTAGCAATGATGGAAGTTTTTGTTTATCCACAACTGTTGAAGAATTGATTGCTACATTCCAAGCCCACCATGTTTGTCGAGGAGCCAATGGGACTGATGAGCGTCATGAACTTACCACCATAGGTGTTTGTCTTCAATGAGTCATCCGGAGTTACTGCAGATGTCATCTTATCATTAGTTGAATAGGTATCCCTTGTCAGCCAATGAATGTACAGCCTTTCATCCTGGGGGGCGTTGATTGACACCAAGACAATCAAGTGAAGCTGCCAATCGTCTACATCCTTTGACCGAGCCAATGTTCCGATATGGTATAGAAAGCTGGTATCGTATAAGATTTCTTCGCTTCACATTGTTTCAGATCGAAGCCATCTTCATCAAGGGAGTTTTGGAGGAAAGTGTTTGTTGTCATTGGTCACCAGTGTCAACCATTTTGTTTTTTTTGTTAAGTTTGTTTTAGGCTTCATGGATGCAATATTTCTTCACCACCGCTGATAGCAATGAAAGATAGGCAGGTCAAATAAGCTTAGGAACTCCTACTTCGAAGAAATGGAAATTCGTTCACACTTTTTTGTGTGGAAATATTTTCTCGTTTTCTTTGCAGACTCTCGTCAACATTCCCAGGGGCGACTGTAGTGATCCCGAATTTCTAGACACCATTAATTCAAACAGAAATATCAAGAATAACTAAGTGGAACCCTGTACGTAGGAGAAATAAAATACGACGCTGCCACATTGTATTTCACAGGGGGTGGGCTGGCTACATTGCGGAGTAAGCCGGCGCAGCGATCGATGGTATTGATAGAAATTCTATGGGGAAGATCTTCGGAGGTTAAAGGGCGAAGAAGGGTTGTTCTTGTGAGAGAAGAGAAGGGTGGTTATTCGTTAAATAACGTTTCCTTGTGGTTCTAAGCGGCCATTATACCATTACAGATAGACAAAGCGCATTTTGGTTCAACATGTAAGTTCGTCCACCATTTTATATCTGCTAATCATTCTTATTCGTAGGAACATAGTTCGTTGTGTTTATAAAAGCTTGAACCAATGAATCCATTACATTCTATCTATTCAACTATATTCTACCAATCGTTTCTACTAAAGCATCATCCAATAATTATCTAAATAAACTATCAACGATTTACATTGGTCAGATCTGTTTATATTTATCCATGTTCCTGATTGGAAGTGCTGTATATCTCTCTTTGAACGAAGAGGCCATTTTAATCTCCATCTTTTATATTTATTATTCTGAATAACTCCTTATGCAATGAATCGAGTGGCTTTATACAAATCACAGGGTTACAGGTATTACGTATGTTCTCATTTTAATCCACTCTCTCTTTCAGCAACCTGTGATTTGAAAGGCTATTTCGTTTCCATCTGTATTATTGCTTTAATCTGTAACGCCTACTATCCAATGATATTCAAATGCAAGTACGTTCATCTTTATTCTTATACCACATGTATTTCTATGGAGTTCAGTTCTTAGATCGGGATTCATAGATTGGTGAGAAAGTCACTACGTAAACTACTAAGGAAGTTGTTGTACAGCTTGTAGCAGCTATCTGAAGGATTTCAGTGCTTGTCCGTTGACAGCTGGGGTAGGATTTCTGTTTACAGCTATTGCACGCACTGCCTCTGGAAATAGTTTACCTTGTTGTTATCGTCAACTACAAAGGATCCTTGTGAGCCCGGACCAGTGATCTGTTGGAGCCCAGTGCCTGTTCGTAGACGGCTGGGGTAGGGTACTGTTTAAATTCCTCGCTCGTATACATTGACTCTGGAGTAGTTATACTTGAAGAACTGAATGACAGGATTTACTGAAGTATAGCACCAACTTATTCTATCTATGCTCATGTCCTCCATGTTCTTTATAATATTCGACCAATGGATTCTAATACTTGCTACATGTAATTCTATCCAACTGTAAAGCTGAGGGTTTTTGTTTTTGAAGAGCTGATCTACTTGATTGGTTCTTCTTTTTGTTTTCCCTCTTTATGTGGCTCAAAAACTACAGCCGCATGGACCAATAAAGGCCTGTTCCACCTTGTGTCCAATCAAGTGTTTTATTTATCTATTTCACCTCATTATTTCCCACCCATTATTTCACGGAACTGAATTATCACGAAACTGAATTACTACGACAGAACATAGAGTTCTACCAACCATAGATGATCACAACGCCAGGCCAAAAGTAAAGTATAAAATCCCCTTTAGAGTAAAATACCCCTTAGAGTTACAGAGTAGGGTTTGCCCTTTTATCTCCCCTTTGATAATATTTTAAGCCCAAAAAGCTTGAAACATTACAAACAATTGAGCCACAAAGATTTTTGAACATTGAAATTTTTTCATTTCTTTAACTTTCATCGATAATATTTCGAAAAATTGTATCCTTTTATGGATGGTTTTCAGTCTGATTGATTCAATTACTCATTCTCCATAAGAAAATATCAAAAATTATTTCCGATATCCCTTAAATTTTGAGCAATTGAGCAACAAAGAATTTTTGAACTGTGAAATTTTTTCATTTCTTCAAATTTCATCGATAATATTTCAAAAAATTGTATCCTTCGATGGAGGTATTTGAGTCTCATTTATTCATTAACGCATTCTTCATTGAAAATTGTCAAAAAACATTCCAGATATCCTTAAAATTTGAGCAATTGAGCTACAAATTTCTTCAACTTTCATCGATAATATTTCGAAAACTTTTATCCCTAGTTGGCGGTATTTAAGTCTTATTTATTCACTAACTCCTTTTTCATTGAAAATTATCAAAAACATTCCAGATATCCTTCAAATTTTGAACAATTGAGCTACAAAGACTTTATGAACTGTGAAATTTTTTCATTTTTTCAAATTTCATCGATAATATTTCGAAAAATTATACTCCTAGATGGCGGTTTTTCAGTCTGATTGATTCATTAACTCATTCGTCATTGAAAAATATCACAAAACATTCCAGATATTCTTTAAATTTCGAACAATTGAGCTACAAAGATTTTTTGAACTGTGAAATTTTTTCATTTCTTCAACTTTCATCGATAATATTTCGAAAAATTATATTCCCAGATGGCGAATTTTTAGTTTGATTGATTCATCAACTTATTCTCCATTGAAAAATATCAAAAAACATTTCAGATATCCTTCAAATTTTGAACAATTGAGCTACAAAGAATTTTTGAACTGTGAAATTTTTTCATTTCTTCAAATTTCATCGATAATATTTCGAAAAATTATATTCCTAGATGGCGGTTTTTTAGTCCGATTGATTCATTAATTCATTTTTCATTGAAAAATATCACAAAACATTCCAGATATTCTTTAAATTTCGAACAATTGAGCTACAAAGATTTTTTGAACTGTGAAATTTTTTCATTTCTTCAACTTTCATCGATAATATTTCGAAAAATTATATTCCCAGATGGCGAATTTTTAGTTTGATTGATTCATCAACTTATTCTCCATTGAAAAATATCAAAAAACATTTCAGATATCCTTCAAATTTTGAACAATTGAGCTACAAAAAATTTTTGAACTGTGAAATTTTTTCATTTCTTCAACTTTCATCGATAATATTTCGAAAAATTGTATCCTTAGATGGCGGTATTTAAGTCTCATTTATTCATTGACTCCTTTTTCATTGAAAATTATCAAAAACATTCCAGATATCTTTTGAATTTCGAACAATTGAGCTACAAAGAATTTATGAACTGTGAAATTTTTTAATTTTTTCAAATTTCATCGATAATATTTCGAAAAATTATACTCCTAGATGGCGGTTTCTCAGTCTGATTGATTCATTAACTCATTCTTCATTGAAAAATATCAAAAATTATTTCAGATATCCTTTAAATTTTGAGCAATCGAGCTACGAATAATTTTTGAACTGTGAAATTTTTTCATTTCTTCAACTTTCATCAATAATATTTCGAAAAATTATATTCCTAGATAGCGGTTTTTCAGTCTGATTGATTCATTAACTCATTCTTCATTGAAAAATATCACAAAACATTCCAGATATTCTTTAAATTTCGAACAATTGAGCTACAAAGATTTTTTGAACTGTGAAATTTTTTCATTTCTTCAAATTTCATCGATAATATTTCGAAAAATTATATCCCTAGATGGCGGTTTTTTAGTCTGATTGATTCATTAACTCATTCTCCATTGAAAAATATCACAAAACATTCCAGATATTCTTTAAATTTCGAACAATTGAGCTACAAAGATTTTTTGAACTGTGAAATTTTTTCATTTCTTCAACTTTCATCGATAATATTTCGAAAAATTATATTCCCAGATGGCGAATTTTTAGTTTGATTGATTCATTAACTTATTCTTCATTGAAAAATATCAAAAAACATTTCAGATAACCTTCAAATTTTGAACAATTGAGCTACAAATAATTTTTGAACTGTGATATTTTTTCATTTCTTCAAATTTCGTCGATAATATTTCGAAAAATTGTATCCTTAAATGGCGGTATTTAGGTCTCATTTATTCATTAACTCCTTTTTCATTGAAAATTATCAAAAACATTCCAGATATCCTTTAAATTTCGAACAATTGAGCTACAAAGTATTTATGAACTGTGAAATTTTATCATTTTTTCAAATTTCATCGTTAATATTTCCAAAAATTATACTCCTAGATGGCGGTTTTTCAGTTTGATTGATTCACTAACTCATTCGTCATTGAAAAATATCAAAAATTATGTCAGATATCCTTTAAATTTTTAGCAATCGAGCTACGAATAATTTTTGAACTGTGAAATTTTTTCATTTCTTCAACTTTCATCGATAATATTTCGAAAAATTATATTCCTAGATGGCGGTTTTTCAGTCTGATTGATTCATTTACTCATTCTTCATTGAAAAATATCAAAAAACATTCCAGATATCCCTTAAATTTTGAGCAATTGAGCTACAAATAATTTTTGAACTCTGAAATTTTTTCATTTCTTTAACTTTCATCGATAATATTTCGAAAAATTATATTCCAAGATGGCAGGTTTCTTGTCTGATTTATTCATCAATACATTTTCCATTGAAAAATGTCAAAAAACATTCCAGATATCATTTAAATTTTGAACAATTGAGCCACAAAGAATTTTTGAACATTGAAATTTTTTAATTTCTTTAACTTTCATCTATAATATTTCGAAAAATTGTATCCTTTGATGGATGTTTTTCAGTCTGATTGATTCAATTACTCATTTTCCATTAGAAAATATCAAAAATTATTTCCGATATCCCTTAAATTTTGAGCAATTGAGCTACAAAGAATTTTTGAACTGTGAAATTTTTTCATTTCTTCAAATTTCAGCGATAATATTTCAAAAAATTGTATCCTTTCATGGAGGTATTGGAGTCTCATTTATTCATTAACGCATTCTTCATTGGAATTTATCAAAAAACATTCCAGATATCCTCAAAATTTGAGCAATTGAGCTACAAATTTCTTCAACTTTCATCGATAATATTTCGAAAACTTTTATCCCTAGTTGGCGGTATTTAAGTCTTATTTATTCATTAACTCCTTTTTCATTGAAAATTATCAAAAACATTCCAGATATCCTTCAAATTTTGAACAATTGAGCTACAAAGAATTTATGAACTGTGAAATTTTTTCATTTTTTCAATTTTCATCGATAATATTTCGAAAAATTATACTCCTAGATGGCCTAGATGATAATATTTCGAAAAATTGTATCCTTAAATGGCGGTATTTAGGTCTCATTTATTCATTAACTCCTTTTTCATTGAAAATTATCAAAAACATTCCAGATATCCTTTAAATTTCGAACAATTGAGCTACAAAGAATTTATGAACTGTGAAATTTTTTCATTTTTTCAAATTTCATCGTTAATATTTCCAAAAATTATACTCCTAGATGGCGGTTTTTCAGTTTGATTGATTCACTAACTCATTCGTCATTGAAAAATATCAAAAATTATGTCAGATATCCTTTAAATTTCGAGCAATCGAGCTACGAATAATTTTTGAACTGTGAAATTTTTTCATTTCTTCAACTTTCATCAATAATATTTCGAAAAATTATATTCCTAGATGACGGTTTTTCAGTCTGATTGATTCATTAACTCATTCTTCATTGAAAAATATCACAAAACATTCCAGATATTCTTTAAATTTCGAACAATTGAGCTACAAAGATTTTTCGAACTGTGAAATTTTTTCATTTCTTCAAATTTCATCGATAATATTTAGAAAAATTATATCCCTAGATGGCGGTTTTTTAGTCTGATTGATTCATTAACTCATTCTTCATTGAAAAATATCACAAAACATTCCAGATATTCTTTAAATTTCGAACAATTGAGCTACAAAGATTTTTTGAACTGTGAAATTTTTTCATTTCTTCAACTTTCATCGATAATATTTCGAAAAATTATATTCCCAGATGGCGAATTTTCAGTTTGATTGATTCATTAACTTATTCTTCATTGAAAAATATCAAAAAACATTTCAGATATCCTTCAAATTTTGAACAATTGAGCTACAAATTATTTTTGAACTGTGAAATTTTTTCATTTCTTCAACTTTCGTCGATAATATTTCGAAAAATTGTATCCTTAAATGGCGGTATTTAGGTCTCATTTATTCATTAACTTCTTTTTCATTGAAAATTGTCAAAAACATTCCAGACATCCTTTAAATTTCGAACAATTGAGCTACAAAGAATTTATGAACTGTGAAATTTTTTCATTTTTTCAAATTTCTACGTTAATATTTCCAAAAATTATACTCCTAGATGGCGGTTTTTCAGTTTGATTGATTCACTAACTCATTCGTCATTGAAAAATATCAAAAATTATGTCAGATATCCTTTAAATTTTTAGCAATCGAGCTACGAATAATTTTTGAACTGTGAAATTTTTTCATTTCTTCAACTTTCATCGATAATATTTCGAAAAATTATATTCCTAGATGGCGGTTTTTCAGTCTGATTGATTCATTTACTCATTCTTCATTGAAAAATATCAAAAAACATTCCAGATATCCCTTAAATTTTGAGCAATTGAGCTACAAATAATTTTTGAACTCTGAAATTTTTTCATTTCTTTAACTTTCATCGATAATATTTCGAAAAATTATATTCCAAGATGGCAGGTTTCTTGTCTGATTTATTCATCAATAAATTTTCCATTGAAAAATGTCAAAAAACATTCCAGATATCATTTAAATTTTGAACAATTGAGCCACAAAGAATTTTTGAACATTGAAATTTTTTCATTTCTTTAACTTTCATCGATAATATTTCGAAAAATTGTATCCTTTGATGGATGTTTTTCAGTCTGATTGATTCAATTACTCATTTTCCATTAGAAAATATCAAAAATTATTTCCGATATCCCTTAAATTTTGAGCAATTGAGCTACAAAGAATTTTTGAACTGTGAAATTTTTTCATTTCTTCAAATTTCAGCGATAATATTTCAAAAAATTGTATCCTTTCATGGAGGTATTGGAAACTCATTCATTCATTAACGCATTCTTCATTGAAATTTATCAAAAAACATTCCAGATATCCTCAAAATTTGAGCAATTGAGCTACAAATTTCTTCAACTTTCATCGATAATATTTCGAAAACTTTTATCCCTAGTTGGCGGTATTTAAGTCTTATTTATTCATTAACTCCTTTTTCATTGAAAATTATCAGAAACATTCCAGATATCCTTTAAATTTTGAACAATTGAGCTACAAAGAATTTATGAACTGTGAAATTTTTTCATTTTTTCAAATTTCATCGATAATATTTCGAAAAATTATACTCCTAGATGGCGGTTTTTTAGTCTGATTGATTCAATAACTCATTCGTCATTGAAAAATATCACAAAACATTCCAGATATTCTTTTAATTTCGAACAATTGAGCTACAAAGATTTTTTGAACTGTAAAATTTTTTCATTTCTTCAACTTTCATCGATAATAT